>JAHTMQ010000202.1:0-202104 GCA_019327925.1 Leucocoprinus sp. KB1807203
TCCTTGAATAGAACAAAGGACTGCCCTAAGGCAGTTAGGTTATCTCTATTTCAAGAACAATAGCACTCCTATATATAGAACAATAGGTAGTGATCATGTGGTAGGCTTGTTATGAGTCACCTTGACTATGACAAGAAGCTATATATAAGGGGACCCTACCAATACCACCCCTAGAACACTAGACTAACCTCCCAGAGTGACCTTGTGCCTAATTAAATATTACTATGTAATATTTAATTGCTTTAGCTTGACTTGGTGACTTCTGACCCTGCCAAATAGAACTATAGGATCAGGGATACACAGCTGTAGTAGTATATATACTGTAGAGTACATTACCAAGAGCCTTATCCTAAACTCTAAGAATTCTCCTAGAGGTAAGTTGTAACATACTTAGAAGCTATAATATAACTAAGAATTCTCCTGGAGTCTACTCCACTCCAGTCATCCTTATACTATAAATAGAACAGACATGGACTAGAGTTGAACCAGTAGCTGATGGATAGTTTGTAGTTTAAACAAGGACAAATAGTATACTTGTATATATAGTAGACTATAATTGAGTAAGAACTCTATTAAGTTCTTGTTATGAGATAACTCCCAAGAAGGAAACTATTTCTCATATATTCATCAACTTGATGGGAAATGTAAGGATGACCAGAGCAGAGTAGACTCCAGGAGAATCCTTAGTAATATTATACTCCTAAATATATTATAATTCATCTCTAGGAGAATCCTTAGAGATTAGGATAAGGCTCCTGGGGTATACTTCTACAATATATATACTCCTACTGTTGAGACATCCCTGATCCTATAGTCCTGTTAGTTAGGATCAGGAGTCTCTGAGTCAAGCTAAAGAGGATTAAATATTACATAGTAATATTGTCACAACTCTATAACACCATAACTGTTACTTTAACCCTTAATGCCATCAAGGATAACTGTATAGTCAGTCATCAGTCTAGTGTTATAAGAGCCCCAAAAAGAAAACAGTTTCCCATGCATTCAAACACTTCATCCAAAATCTCAAGTTGTACAATAGGGTTAAGGAATAAATAGTATGGGAGCTTAGGTAATCAAACCATGTGACAAGATCAGGTGACCATAGAACATTCTGGAAGATCATATAACCATGGACTAGTAGTAGTACAGCCACTGTAAAATAGTATAAGTAGTAGTTCAATCCAATGAAGAACTCTATCGAGTTCTTCTTGAACATCCACCTAGGGTAATCACTAAGAGCATTCACTGCCTATCAATAACATAAGAACTCAATACCACATCCAAGCACTGTTCACCTCAAACCCTGCTCAAAATCACTTAAAGGTGTAGTTGGCTTCATACTGGCCCTGTGAGTGATTTCCTCCTACCACACTTATTCTACACTCTTTCTCACTAGGGAGCACAGCGCTCTCAAGCCTCTTGGATAGCAGGCCCTAGCTGTAAAGGGGACTTCACTGTCAGTTAGGGACAGTGGGTAGACAGCCTGGACAAAGCTCGTGTCCCTGCCCAAGACCTGGCCTCTATATCGAGTGGGCTTGTAACTAGTTCTTTACTATCAGCTCCATGCTACCAATCTATTGTGATCAGTTTACACAGGGGAATGACAGGAACCTCTTAAAGGCCCATCTAGCTTAGAAATTCCCTTCTTAGGGATAATATTGTTTTACCCTTCTTAGTCAGTAGTCAGTCATAAGTACAGACAAAGAAGACCGCTCATCCTCCTATGAGGAAACATTGCTATCACCATTGCCATTGCCATTGCCATCACCAATGTCTCGCCAACAACAATAGCAACAGGGGGAACACCCTTCAGTATCTGCCCCCCTCCTGTAAGGACTTAGACTGAGACGTCTTAGAACTACTCCTAGTCTGAGTTGACAAGGAGAACTCGATAGAGTTCCCATTAAATTTCCTATACTACTTATACAACTACTACATGGTCTGTGCACTATCTTCCCATGGTTCTCATGTGACTTAGTCATGTGACATCACCTGACTATAACTCATAACCCTGTGATTCTGTGACATTTAGTCATATGATACTTTCTCATGCTCCATCCTTGTATAGTAAGTCTAGAAAAGAAAAGAAAAGAAAAGTAAATAATGACTTTAGCCATTTTGCCAAGTCATAACACCACCCCTCTCTTAAGTTTCCTCATCCTGAGAATTTCCCTATAACTTATAGTATAGGTCAACTATGTTGCCCGTCTCCTCGTTGTCTTCTTCTGTCCACTCTCTTATCCCTGATTCGTCTTCTTCTTCCTTAATCATCTCTATTGTTCTTCTTTTCTTAGGTCATCCTCCTTTCTATCATCTCCAATTTCTTTCTAATCTTCTCCAGTATTCTTCATCATATTTCTTATCTGACCATCCAAACAACTTTTTTGCTATAAATCTCCCTGGCAATTCTCCCCTCTCAAATATTCCTTTTTCTCTTTTTTGCTGGTTTACTTCCTCTATGTCCTGTCAATACTCTCTTTCAAATTCCTCGATTGCTTCCTTTGCATTTCCCAGATTTTTCCTTCCTTCCCAAGTGTCTGATTCTGCTATGAATCCTTTCCATCATACCAGGTATTTGTCCTTTCCTCTAATTCGCCACTTATTCAAAATCTTCTCTACCTTCCATTCTTCCTCTCCATTGATTATTACTGGAGCTGGTTGCTCTCTTTCCTGCCCTTCTACTTGTCCTACATATCTACATATTCTACTAACATTGACCACCAGATGTATTTTAATTGTATTGGGTAGCTCTAATTCTACTGCGTTTGATGATATAATTTTCTTTACTTTGTAAGGCCCCACAAATCTTTCCGTCAACTTTTCTGTCCTCCTCCCAACCATTTGGTACTTTAGATCTTTGGTGCTTAACATCACTAAGTCTCTTACTTTATAGTCATCGACCTCTCCTTTCTTTCTGTCTATATACTTCTTCATTTCCTCTTGCGCTTTCCCTAGTGCTGCTCTTGCTTCTTCCTGTATTTCTTTTATTTTTTCAATAAATTTCTTTGCTCTCTCGTATTTCCCCTTCTTTCTTCCTTTGAACTCCATCCTAGGATCTTGCCTGTAATTTTCCTTAAAAGATGTCATTTGAGTACTTGAGTGCACTTTATTGTTATATGCAAATTCTGCTGTTCCCAACCATTCAGGCCATTGTTCTTGCCTATAATTAATAAACATTCTCAAGTATTGCTCTAACTCCTGGTTCACCCTTTCTGTTTGCCCATCTGTTTGTGGGTGAAATGCCGTCAACAATTTACTCTCAATCCCCAACATCCCATTTAACTCTCTTATTAACCCTGCTGCAAATTGGAGTCCTCTATCCGAAATAATGCTTTTCGGTAGCCCATGCAGTTTCCACACATTATCTCTAAACAACCTTGCTAATTCCTCTACTGATATCTTCTCTGTAGTTGGTATAAAATGGACCATCTTAGTTAACCAATCCACTACTACTAGAATGCTATCGTATTCCTGTGCTAAAGGCAACTTAGTGATAAAGTCTGCCAATATATGTGTCCATGGTTTTTCTGGAATTGAGTTTGGCATTAATTTTCTTGCTGGTTGTTCTGTATGGTTTTTATTGCACTAGCAAGCATCACACCCCTCTATATATTGTTTCACCTCTTTAGTAATCCCTGGTCACCAAAAGTTTTGAGTGACCAGTTCTACCATCTTCCACTGTCCTCCATGTCCTCCTACTGGCATATCGTGATGTAGCCTGATAATTTCTGCCCTTAATTTATTATCTTTTGGCATATACACTTTCTCCTCTTTATACATAATGCCATCTACCTCTCTCTATTCCTCATCTCTTAACATTTTTACCCCTGCTCTCTTCATTTTCTCCACCGCTTTTACTACCTCATTGTCTTTTACTTTTGACTTCCTAACTTTCTCTAATAGATCCACTCCATCTACTATTATTTCTACTGTCTCTATTTTTCTTACTTCCAGCCACTCTGGTTTTACCATCCTCTGGTCCTCATTGTCTTTCTCCACTCCCACTTCCCAGTCCGGTCTTCTACTTAGACTATCTACTTTCCCCATCTTACTTCCCAGAACATGTTTCAGCATAAAATTAAATCTTGACAGGTATAGAGCCCATCTTGCTTGTCTCCTATTTAACTTCTGTGCTTTTATAAAGTACTCAAGATTCTTATGATCAGTCCAAATCTTGAATTTAGTTGCTGCTTCTTCCAGGAAATGTCTCCACACTTCTAAACATCTAACGACTGCTAACATCTTCTTGTCATGTATCTCATAATTTCTTTTTGTATCACTGAGAGACTTGGAAATGAAAGTGACTGGCCTCCACATTTTATCTGAGCACTTTATTGATAGTACTTCTCCAGTAGTGTAATTTGATGCATTGGCTTCTACTCTGAATTCCTTATCTAGGTCTGGTACTACTAATACTGGTTTCATTGTGAACACCCTTTTGAGTTTGTTGAATGCTTTCTGCTGTTCCACTCCCCACTGCCACTTTACATCTTTCCTCATCAGCACATTTATAGGCCTTGCTACTCAAGCAAAATCTTTGATAAACCTCCTATAATAGTTTGCGAGGCCCAAGAATTTCCTGACATCTTTCATATTTTTTGGCTCTGGCCAACTGAGTACTCCATCTACTTTCTCTTCCTCCATTTCTATTCCATTAGGCCCTATTACTACTTCTAGGAACCCAATTTTTCTCACTTTCCATACATATTTCTCTGGCTTGATGTACAAGTTATTTTCTTCTAGCCTCCTCAGTATTTCTTCCACAATCTTGTCATGTCCTTCCTCTGTTTCTGTCCCTACTAGCACATCATCTACAAATGCAGCAACTTTTCCTTCATTAATCAAGTCCCTCAGAATTTCATTCATCATTGCCTGGAATGTGGCTGGCAAATTTGTCATCCCAAAGAATATAACTGTTGGCTCAAAGGACCCTATATGCGTTGTAAATGCTCTCTTCTACTCATCTCCTTCTTTTATCCTTATGTTATTGAACCCCCACCTCAGATCCATTTTAGTGAACACCTTTTTGCTACCTATATTGTCGATTAGCTCTGTAATTAATGGTAGTGGGTAGTTAGTTTTCACTGTCTGGTTATTTAGGTTACAGTAGTCCATTACTATCCACTTACTCCCATCCTTTTTGTCCACAAAGAAGACTGGTGACGTTTGAGGGGATTTTGATGGTCTGATATACCTCTTTCTCAGTTGATCTTCCACAAAGTTCTGGACCTCCTCTCTTTCATTTTTGGATAGAGGGTAAATTCTTCCCTTCCATAGTTTGAATGTCTCCTTGAGATTGATAGCATGATCCCAAACTTTTCTAGTCAGCATTCTCTCTAACTCTACTTTCCCAAACACTTTTCTCCATTTTAGAAACTTCTTTGGGACCAACTCTTCAATTTTCCTGTGGTCTTCCTCAATTTCCTCTTCTCTTCTCCAATCTTCTTTGTCATTGATTGCCCATCTAACAATTTTCTCTTCCTCTAGGGTTGCTATCCTTTTTCCTTTCTCGACTCCCCTTGGTCTTGTTCTACCACATAAAGGTGGGCATCTCGTTATTTTTACTTCTCCAGTTTCCCAATTGATTTCTGGGTTATGCGCCTATAACCATGGCATTCCCAGTATTACTTCCATTTTTCCTAAGTCACATCCATCTATCCTCATCCTTTCTACATGACCCTTGTAGTACACATTTGCTTCTACCTAATGTATAATGGCTCCTCTACTATTGTTTGTCCCATCTACATTTCTGACTATTATGGGTCTCTCTAGTTTCTGCAGTATAAACCCATGTTTTGCTGCTGTCCTCTTATCTATGAACATCCCCATTGCACCACTATCCAAGAGTGCTTTTACTGCAACACCCTCATGAGTGTCTATCTTTTCTATCCCAATATTCAACCACACTTCTCTCAGCATTTTGAAGGTCCATTTGACCTCCCTTTGCCTACTCTCCTCTTTTGCTGCGCTTTCTAGGGCTCCTACCCATATGCCGCTCTGCTGTGCCTTTCCTCTTTTGGGGTGCGCCACCTTTGTCTCCTTCCTTTTCTGACATCTACATCACTTCTGCCTGCCTGAAATCACTCCCTATTCTCTATTCTCCTCTACATGGTATCCCTTCCGTCCACACCTTTTACACTTCACATACAATACTATCACCTCCCTTATATACTACCCCAGCTCTAACAGGCATGCCTTGTCTGGAATGTCCTCTCCACAGTGCTCCTGTGCTTTTCATCATAGGACATGCACCAGACTCCTCTTCCATTCTTTTTGCTGTACCTTTTGTGGCATGGCCATATGCACTGCCTCTTCTACCACTCACAACTTCTTTTCTCTTTTCCAAAGAGGACACTCTCTGTACTTGTGTCCCTTCTCTCTACACTTAAAATATTCTACTTTCACTGTCTTCTGCTTCTTTATCATTCTCTCCTTCATATCACACTGCATCACCCTACTTGACAACACTTCAAATTTATTTTGGGGAATGGTTCCCCTTTTCTCCTTTCCTTCCTTATTCCTGCAATTTCAGGCCAGATGCCCAAACCCTTTGCAACTCCAATATTCTTGTTCTTTTTTTCCTTCTAATTTTGCCCTTAATGTGGTAAGGACATGCTTTTGTTTGAGCAAGTTGCTCATTAATGAATTGTATTGTTGCAAAGACATAGTGCTATGTCTCTGCAAGGGTATGGAAGTAATATTGATTCTTGCTAATTACAACTACGTCTGCTAGGGCGCAAGATCTTCACCTAGCCAGGTGCCTACTGCCCTACTAACTACTGCCTTAATAATAGGGTTAAACTATCACCTCAAGGAGAGGATCCCTACTCTAGACAGCCTTCTAGAAATAACTGTCACTCCTCTGCATGTACCACTTACAATGGAGTGCAGCACAAGGTTTTTACTAAGAAAACAGTAACTAATAACACCACCCAGTTGCAAGGTCAGGTCTAAAACACAATGCCTGGGTTTGGTACCACGTCTTCACCTGCAGTCCCTAACTGACTGCAAAGTCCCCTTAAGCCAAGGGCCTAGCTATATATGAAGGTGGCTAGTGATTGTGATGACCACTGGTCAAGGGTTGATTTATATGAGAGTAAGAGTAAGCAAGGTCCAAGGCAGACAGTGCTCAAGAAGTGGATATTGAGTTCTGGTGTAAGGACTTAGACTGAGACATCTTAGAACTACTCCTAGTCTGAGTTGACAAGGAGAACTCGATAGAGTTCCCATTAAATTTCCTATACTACTTATACAACTACTACATGGTCTGTGCACTATCTTCCTATGGTTCTCATGTGACTTAGTCATGTGACATCACCTGACTATAACTCATAACCCTGTGATTCTGTGACATTTAGTCATATGATACTTTCTCATGCTCCATCCTTGTATAGTAAGTCCAGAAAAGAAAAGAAAAGTAAATAATGACTTTAGCTATTTTGCCAAGTCATGACACTCCCAAACCAGAGAGGAGCAACTCCTCATCATGATTGCAACCCTGCAGCAGTAGGTCAATACCATGCTTCTTCAGCAACAAGGGAGCAGAGTGAAGATTGCAAGACCTCAAGTTTTCAGTGGAAAGATGGAAGAGGTGAGTGCATTTGTTAACGCAGCTCACCTATATATTAGAATGAAGATGACAGAAGAAGCAGCAGCAACCCAGGTGGCCTGGGTATTGTCATATGTGCAAGGATGGATGTATGCAACTTGGGAAAGACGGAGATGATACTAGGAATGCTGTGGCTAGCAGCCCATAACCTGGAAATAGATTAGGAAAAGGGGGGGGTAAAAATAACACGTTGCCCATCTATATGTAGAAAGAGAAAGCAGGAAGAAGAAAAGAAAAAGGTAAAGAAAGTGGAAAAGGATGAGGATGAAAAAACGTTGAAAAGATTGGTACCCAAAAGGTTTTGGAAATGGAAGAAGATATTTGGTAAAAGGGAGTCAGAGAGGATGCCAGTGCAAAAAATGTGGGACCATGCTATAGAATTAAAGAAGGGGTTCACGCCAAAAAAGAAAAAGGTATATTCATTGTCGAGGGAAGAAAGGGAGAGGTGCAAGCATTCGTGGAGGATCAATTGAGGAAAGGGTATATTTGTCCTTCCAAGTCACCCCAAACGTCACCAGTACACTTCATGGCAAAAAAGGATGGTACATGGAGAATAGTGTAAGATTATTCATATATAAATCAGTGGACAGTAAAGAATGGGTACCCCTTACCCCTCATCGCAGACATACTCAATGGAGTAGGAAAGAGAAAGGTATTCATGAAGCTGGACCTGAGGTGGGAATACAATAACATTAGGATCAAAGAGGGCGACAAATGGAAGGCAGTGTTTACAACACATATTAGAGCTTATGAACCCACAGTCATGTATTTCGGGTTGACGAACTCCCCGCCACCTTCCAGACAATGATAAACGACCTGTTCAGAGATCTCATAAACCAAGGAGATACAGCGACATTCATTGATGATATCCTGGTGGCTACAGACACTGAAGAGGGACATGATGAGTTAGTGGAGGAGGTATTAAAGAGATTGGAAGAGAACAACTTATTTGTGAAACTGGAAAAGTGTAAATGGAAAGTGAGAGAAGTAGAATTTCTGGAAGTAATAATCAGTCCAAAGGGGGTGGAAATGCAAAAGGAGAAGGTGGAGGGAGTACTAAACTGGCCAGTACCCAGAAACATCAAAGAGGTGCAAAAATTTTTAGGCCTTGCCAACTACTACAAAAGGTTTATAAAGAACTTTGCTAAGATAGCAGCACCGCTACATGTACTAGTCAGGAAGAAACAGAAATGGAAATGGGAAGAGGAGCAGAAGAAAGCATTTGGAAGACTTAAGAGGGCATTCACCACAGAGCCTGTCTTAGCTATCCCAGACATTGATAGAGAGATGAGAGTGGAAGTGGATGCCTTGGACTATGCAACAGGAGAAGTGTTGTTGACAAAATGTGAGGATGGGAAGTGAAGACTAGTAGCCTTTATCTCTAAATCGTTGAACGCTATAGAGTAAAATTATGAAATTCATGATAAAGAGATACTGGTAGTTATTAGGTGCCTAGAAGCATAGAGGCACTATTTGGAGGGAGTGAAACTCAGATTCAAAATCTGGACAGATCACAAGAATCTCCAGTATTTCATGATGAGCCAAAAATTAAATCATAGACAAGCAAGATGGGCCTTATATCTATCATGATTTAATTTCACATTAAAACACGTTCCAGGAAAAAGCATGGGAAAGGCAGACGGATTAAGCAGGAGACTGGACTGGCAGGAGGGAGTGGAGAAAAACAACAAAGACCAGAAACTAATAAAACCAGAATGGATTAGAGGAGCAGAAACAATGATAGAGGAAGGAAATCTAAAGGAAAGAATCAAAAGGGCACAGAAAGGGGATGAAAAGGTAGTAAAAGCAGTAGAAGAGTTGAAGAGAGCAGGAATAAAGACATTGAAAGATGAAGAATAGGAAGTAGAAGATGGAATAGTGATGAAGGAAGGAAGGATATATGTACCAGAAGGAGAACTCAGGGGGGAGATAATATATCTGCATTACAACACCCCAGTAGGAGGGCATAGAGGAAGGTGGAAGATGGCAGAGTTGGTTGCCAGGAATTACTGGTGGCCAGGATTAATGAAAGAAGTAGGAAAATATGTAAAAGGATGCAATGCATGTCAAAGACATAAGAATCGAAGCAAAGCACCAGCAGGAAAACTGGTGCCCAATGCGATCCCAGAAAAACCATGGAGTCACATCTCGGCAGACTTCATCACCAAGCTGCCATTAGCCCAGGGATACAATACTGTCTTAGTAGTATGTGACTACTTTAGCAAAATGGCACATTTTATAGCAACAATGGAGAAAACATCAGCAGAGGAACTTGCAAGGTTGTTTTGAGATCATGTATAGAAGTTACATGGACTTCCAGAAAGCATCACATCAGATAAGGGAGTGCAGTTCACAGCGGGAATGATGAAGGAATTGAATAACTTGCTGGAAATCTAGACGAAACTCTCAATGGTCTATCACCCTCAAACAGATGGGCAGACAGAAAGGATAAACCAGGAGTTAGAGCAATATCTGAGGGTCTTCATTGACCATAGACAAGAGCAGTGGCTGGATTGGTTAGGAATGGCAGAATTTGCATACAACAACAAAATCCACACAGCAACAAAAATATTGCCATTCAAAGCAAACTATGGTCAGGATCCAAGGATGGGGTTTGAAGGAAGGAGAAAGAGGAAGTATAAAGCGGCAGGGAAATTTGTGGAAAGAATAAAAAAATCTAGGAGAAAGCAAAAGCAGTACTAGGAAAAGCACAGGAAGAAATGAAGAAGTTTGCAAACAGAAGGCAAAGGGAGGAAGAAGAATACAGAGTAGGGGACTTAGTACTGCTAAGTACGAAAGACTTAAAATGGCAGATGAAGGGGAGGAGACCAGAGAAATTGACAGAGCATTTTGTGGGCCCCTACAAAGTCAAGGGAATTGTCTCTAGTAATGTGATAGAGTTAGAACTACCTAAGTCTATTAAGATATACCCTGTAGTTAACGTAAGTAGAGTATGGCTCTATAAACCACAGGTAGAAGGGCAGAAGAAGATACCACCAAAACTGGTCATTATTAAAGGAGAAGAGAAATTCAAGGTAGAAAAAATCTTAAACAAAAGAACAGTTAGGGGGAAGGAAAAGTTTCTGGTAAGGTAGAAGAGGTATATGGCAGAAGAAGATACCTGGGAGAATAGGGAAAATTTGAAAAATGCAAAAGAGCTAGTAGAAGAGTTTGAGAAAATATATGGGGAAGAGGCAGAAGAACCAAGGCAACAAGAACTAGAAGAAGAAGAAAAGGAACTTAGTCAGGAATTGCCTAGGGAATTCACAGCAAAATTACTATATGGTTGGGAAAAAAAGAGATACGAGAGGGAAAGGGAAAAGAGGTAGGATGAAAACTGGAGTCGATGGAAAAATTCCTTGGGATGAGAAAACTTGAAAGGGGGGCCATGTTATGAGAGCCCCAAAAAGGAAACAGTTTCCCACATATTCAAACACTTTATCCAAAATCTCAAGTCATACAATGGGGTTAAGAAATAAATAGTATGGGAGCTTAGGTAATCAAATCATGTGACAAGATCAGGTGACCATAGAACATTCTGGAAGATCATATGACCATGGACTAGTAGTAGTACAGCCACTGTAAAATAGTATAAGTAGTAGTTCAATCCAATGAAGAACTCTATCGAGTTCTTCTTGAACATCCACCTAGGATGATCACTAAGAGCATTCACTGCCTATCGATAACATCTAGGTTGCCTTGTCAGTAGTCTAGTTTCTAGTTTTGTTGTCTCTAAGCATTCTAGAATATTCTTCTAGACCCTCTGCTCTTGTCTCTTAAATTGGGGTTGTACAGGGAAGGGCACAATTAAATTGAAGCCAACCCCTCTATCCAGGTTATAGGCTTAATAGTACAACAAAACTAAAATACTTCACTGTACACTACCAGAATATCTTAGAACTCTACTTTTGATCTCTGCTTGGAATAACATGTCTACCAAGAAATTAACTGCCTAAATACCTTGCAAGAATGCACTACTACACCTGTCAAAAGACCTCTTATAGCTGTCCAGAAAAGAAACCAATAACCCACTATAAGAACTTAGACTGTGGCATCTTAGAACTACTCCTGGTCCGAGTTAACAAGGAGAACTTAATTACTGTACACTGCTTATATACATTCTGTATTTACTTCTATTTATAAAGTCCTATATATCTCTTTTGAGTCATTCTTTCTTATATGTCCACTGGTTATTTGATCAAATAAAAAAGAAAAGAAAAGAAATATAAATAATTATTTAGTTGTTTTGGCTATATCATGACACTCACATTACAAGAAGTACTGGAGGAGATTGGAGAAAACCAGGGAGAAGAAAGGACAGAGAAAGAAAGCTTGTCTCTGAATCACTCTTTCTGGAACCCTTTGAAGCTTTACCAGTCAGTCAGAAAGAGATTTCCAATCTTGAACTTTATACTGTGCTACTGGCCTTGACTAGAAATAGTAACCCCTAGCCTAAAAGGAAACATTGCACCATTAGAGAACCAGACCTATTTAGTGTAGCAACTTAGCCTGAGATGATATAATCGCTCTCCTAGTCTGAGTTGACAAGGAGAACTCAATAGAGTTCTTGTTCATTTGCTGTACACTACTTATACACATTCTGTATTTACCCCTATTTATAAAGTCCCACATGTCTTCTTTGAGTCATCCCCTCTCGCATCCATTGATTTCCTAATTAAAATAAAAGAAAAAGGAAAAGAAAATAAATAATAACTTAGTCATTTGGCCAAGTCATAACATTCAGTAGAGGTGGTCCAGACAAACTTTGAGCCTTTTTGTTTCAGTATCAAATATACTTTAGAGAAAGTAAAGGGGAATTTACTAAAGATTCAGAGAAGATCTTCTTTGCAATTTTGTACCTAAGGGGCATTGCATTAGACTACTTTGAACTATTCATCAATGAGCTGGATCTCCACTATTCCCTAGATTTCTTGGAGGATTGGTCAGCCTTTGTTCAATATTTATCTAATGTCTTTGGCTCGTACTCACTGGAGGACAATGATGAAAATGCTATAGTTACTATACCCTTTTCCCATAATGGTAAGGCAATTGACTATTTCATCTGCTTTACCAAGTACCAAAACCAGATTTGATAGGATAATTGATCTCTCTGCAAAGTGGTAAAGGATGCCATACTAACAAGAATTAGTGATGAGCTTTGGTACAGTAGAGAGAACCTATCATTGTTTGAGGGGTACAAGAGAGCAGTGATAAGAATTAATAACAACTATTGAAGACAAGTTTAGGATAAGAAGAACAAAGTCAGAATTGCTTGTATCTTACAGCACCATCTGCTAGAACCCAGAGGTAAGAGAATGCTCAAAACATCCCTGAAGATCAACCCTTACTATAAGACCTTAGACTGTGATGACTTAGATCCACTTCTAGTCTGAGTTGACAAGGAGAACTCAATAGAGTTCTTATTCAATTGCTATATACTACTTATACACATTCTGTTGTTTACTTCTATTTATAAAGTCCTGTGCATCTCCTTTGAGTCATTTCTTCTCATACATCCATTGATTTCTTAATTAAATGAAAAGAAAAAGAAAAGAAATATAAATAATAACTTAGCCATTTGACCAAGTCATGACACTACCTCCCTCTCAAGGTTCCTCGTTCTGAGGATTTTACAATTCATAGTTGGGATCAACTATATTTCCCATTTCATCTTTATCTTTTTTTGTCTATTCCCTGATTCTTGATTTTTCTTGCTCAATTTCTTTCTCTTTCTCTTTTATTGTTTCTATCGTTCTTCGTTCCTTCACTCTTTTTCCTTTCTATCATCTCCAATTCCTTTCTAGCCTTGCCCAGTATTCCTCATTGTACCTTTTATCTGACCATCCAAATAGCTTTCTTGCTGTAAATCACCTTGGCAGTTCACCTCTCCTAAATGTTCCTTCTTCTCTTTTCTGTTTTCCAACATCTTCTATATCTTGCCTGTATTCCTTTTCAAATTCCTCAACTATTTCTTTTACATTCTCCAGGTTTTCTATCCTTCCCAAGTATCCAACTTTGCTGTGAATCCTTTCTGCTATACTAAATACTTGTCTTTTTCTCTAATCTGTCATTTATTTAGTATCCTCTTGACTTCCCATTCCCCTTCTCCCTCAATTAAGACTGGGGCCAGTTGCTCTCTTCTCTGTCCCTCTACTTGCCCTATGTATTTTGTGCTCTACTGATATTAACTACTGGATGTATCTTTACTGTACTAGGTAGTTCTAATTCTATTGTATTTAATAATATAACTTTCTTTATCTTGTAAGGCCCTATAAATTTCTCCGTCAACTTCTCCATTCTCCTGTAGACTATTTGGTATTTTAAATCCTTAGTACTGAGCATCACCAAGTCTCCTATTCTGTACTCATCAACCTCTGCTCTTTTTCTATCTGTGTATCTTTTCATCTCTTTTTATGCCTTTTCTAGTACTGCTTTTGCCTCTTCTTGAATCTCCTTTATTTGTATCACGAATTTCTCTGCCCCTTTATATTTCCCTTTCTTCTCACTTCAAACCCTATCCTAGAATCTTGTCTGTAATTTGCCTTGAAAGGCAATATTTTAGTACTTGAGTGCACTTGTTATGAGAGCCCTAAGAAGGAATGAGTTTCCTACACATTCAAATACTTAGTTGCAAATATCAAAGTCGTACAATGCAGACAAGATATAAATAGCATGGGAACTTAAGTAATCATATCATGTGACAAGGTCATGTGATTGTAGAACATTCTAGAAGGACATGTGATTGTGGACTAGTAGTGTACAGCCACTTGTAAAAGTAGTATAAGTAGGTAGTCCAATCCAACGGAGAACTCCATCGAGTTCTTCCTAAACACTCACCTCGAGTGGTCCTTGAGTCGTCAAGACTTAGTGATAACAGCACTTTATTGTTGTAGATGAACTCCACTGTCCCTAACCAATCTGGCTACTGTTTCTGCTATGGTCAATAAATATCCTCAAGTACTGTTCTAATTCCTGATTAACTCTCTCTGTTTGTTTATCTATCTGAGGGTAGAATGCTGTCAACAATTTACTTTTGATCTCCAACATTCTATTCAGCTCTTGTATTATTTCTACTGCAAATTGGGGTCCTCTATCTGAAATGATACTTTCAGGTAACCCATGTAACTTCCACACATTGTCTCTAAACAACCTAGCTAATTCTTCTACCGATGTCTTTTCTATAGTAGAAATAAAATGTACTATTCTTGTTAATCTATCAACTACCACTAGAATTGAATCATATTCTTGTACTAGTGGCAACTTAGTGATGAAATCCACTGAGATGTATGAGGTTTTTCAGAATTGAGTTTGGTATTAACTTTCCTGCAGCTGTTCTATGCAGTTTTTATTTTTCTAGCAAGCGTTATATTCTTCTATATATTGCTTTACTTCTTTTGTAACTCCTGGCCACCAAAAGTTTCTAGTGACCAACTCTACCATCTTTCATTGTCCCCTATGTTCCTCCCACTGGTGTGTTATAATGTAACTGATGATTTCCACTCTCAGTTTCTCATTTCTTGGTACATATACCTTTTCCTTTTTATACATGATGCTGTCAACTTCTCTTTACTCCTTGTTTCTTAACATTTTTACTCCCACTCATTTTATTTCTTCCACTACTTTGATCACTTGTTATCTTTTACCTTTAACTGCTTCATCTTCTCTAGTAAATCCACTCCTTCTACTATTACTTCTGCCTTTCTGTCTTTCTGACTTCTAGCTATTTTGATTTTACCAATATCTTGTTCTCATTGTCTTTGTCTACCTCTGTCTCCAATCTGGTCTCTTGCTTAATTGTCTGCTTCCTTATCTTACTTCCTAGGACATGTTTCAGTGTAAAGTTGAATCTTGACAAATATAGTACCCATTTTGCTTGTCTTCTATTTACTTTTGCACTGTTATGAAGTACTCAAGATTTTATGATCTGTCCAGATTTTGAACTTAGTTGTCAGTCTCTTCTAGAAAAGTGCCTCCATGCTTCTAAGCATCTGACTACCACTAGTATCTCTTTATATGTATCTTATAGTTTTGTTCTGTATTACTTAATGATTTTGGAGATAAAAGCAACTGGTCTCCACAATTCATTGGAGCATTTCATGATAAAACTCCTCCAGTAGCATAGTTTGAAGCATCTGCTTCTATCTAGAATTCTTTGTCTAAGTCTGGGGCTGCAAATACTGGTCTGGTGGTGAAGATCTTTGAGCTCATCAAATGCTTCTGCTGTTCACTTCCCCATTTCCACTTTCACATCCTTCCTTGTCAACATATTCATTGGCCTAGCTACTTTTAGCAAAGTCCTTAATGAACCTCCTGTAGTAATTTGCGAGCCCAGAACTTTCTGACATCTTTCACATTTTTGGTTCTGGCCAACTTAGTACTCCATCCTACCTTTTCCTTTCTCTATTTCTATTCCATTGGGTTCTATGACAACTCTAGGAATCCAACCTTCTCACCTTCCATACACATACTTTCTCTAGCTTGACATACAGTCATTTTCTTCTAACCTCCTCATACTTCTTCTACAATTTTATTGTATCCTCTCCTCTGTTTCTGTCCTACTAACATATCATCTACAAATGCAGCAACCTTTCCTTCATTTATAAGTCCCTTAGATTTTGTTCATCATTGCCTGGAATGTGGCTGGTGAGTTTGTCATTCCAAAGAACATACTACAGTGTTTGCAAAAGATCCTACATGTATTGTAAACACTCCTTCCACTCATCCCCTTTCTTGATCCTTACATTATTGAAACCCTCACTCACAGTCCATCTTTGTAAATACTTTCTTACTCCCCATGTTGTTAATCAGAGTCTGTTATCAATGGTAATAGGGTAGTTGTTCTTTATAGTTTGCTTGTTTAGACTACAGTAGTCTATAACCATCTCTTGCTCTATCCTTCTTGCTTACAAAGAAAACTAGTGATGTTTGAGGGGACTTTGATAGTCTGATATACCCCTTTCTTAGTTGATTTTCTACGAAATTCTGGACCTCCTTTCTCTTATCTTGGATAAGGATATAGATCCTCTCTTTTCCTAGGTTTGAATATCTTCTTAAGATCTATGGTATGATCCTAGATTTTCCTCATTGGCATCCTCTTCAACTCCACCTTCCCAAATACTTTCCTCCTTTCAAAAAACTTTCTTGGAATCATTTCTTGATTTTCCTATGGTTTGCTTCTACTTCTCTTCTCTTCTCCAGTCTTTCTTATCATCCACTGCCCATCTCACAATCTTTCTCTTCTTCTAGAGTAGCTACTCTTTTGCTTTTCCTCCTTTCTTCTCTTCTTTTAACTTTGTATTTCTTCCATACAGTGGTAGACATCTTGTCATTTTAACCTCCTTTGTTTCCCAGTTGATTTCTGGGTTATGGACCTATAGCCATAGTATGTCCCAATATCACATTTGTTCTTCCAAGTCACATAGTCCATCCTTATTCTTTCTACATGATTTTTGTAATACATGTTTACTTTTACTTGGTGTGTTATTGCCTCTGCACTGTTATTTGTGCTATCTATGTTCCTCACTTGCACTGGTCTTTCCAATTTGTGCAGTCTAAACCCATGTCTAGCCATCATCTTTCTATCTATGAACATTTCTGTTGTACCACTATCCAAGAGCACTTTTACTGTTACTTCTTTATGGATGTTCACCTTTTCTATACCAATATTCAACTACACTTCTCTCAACATCTTAAATGTCCTTCTTACCTCCCTTTGCTTACTTCCCTCTTGTTATGAGAGCCCCAAGAAGGAAACAGTCTCCCACACATTTAAACACTTAATCCAAAATCTCAAGTCATACAGTAAGGTCAAGGTATAAATAGTGTGGGAACTTAGGTAACCAAATCATGTGACAAGGTCAAGTGATCATAGAACATTCTGGAAGAATATGTGATCATAGACTAGTAGTAGTACAGTATTATCAATGGACAGTGAATGTCCTTAGCAATCACCCTAGGTGGATGTTCAAGAAGAACTCGATAGAGTTCTTCATTGGATTGCAGCCCTACTTATACTACTACTACAGTGGCTGTACCCTAGAGTCCCACAATCACATGTTCTTTCCAGAATGTTCTATGATCACCTGACCTTGTCACATGATTTGACTTACTGAGTCCCCACCCTATTTATATCCTTACTCCATTGTATGCTTTGAGGTTTTGGATTAAGTGTTCAAATGCATGGGAAACCTTTTCCTGTTTGGGGCTCTCATAACATGGCCCCCCCTTCAAGTTTCCTTGTCCTGAGGAATTTTTCCATTGATACCAATTTTCTTCCATCTCTTTTCCCTCTCTCTTTCGTATCTTCTTCTCCCCCAACCATATAGTAGTTTTGCTGTGAATTCCCTAGGTAATTCCCAACTGAACTCCTTTTCTTCTTCTTCTTGCTCCTGTTACCTTAGTTCTTCGACCTCTTCCCCATGCTCCCTCTCAAACTCTTCTACCAGCTCCTTTGTATTTTCCAAGTTTTCCCTATTTTCCCAGGTATCCTCTCCTGCTGTATAGCCTTTCCACCTCACCAGGAACTTCTCCTTCCCTCTAACCATCCTTTTGTTTAAGATTTTCTCCACCTCGAATTCCTCTTCTCCTTTGATGATGACCGGTTTTGGTGGTATCTTCTTCTGTCCCTTTACCTGTGATTTATAGAGTCATACTCTACTTACGTTAACTACAGGATGTATTTTGATAGAATTAGGCAGCTCTAATTCTATTGCATTACTTGAGACAATTCCCTTTACTTTGTAGGGGCCCACAAAGCATTTGGTCAGCTTTTCGACCTTCTTCCTTTCATCTGCCATTTTAGGTCCTTTCGTACTTAGCAGCACTAAGTCCCCCACTTTGTACTCTTCTCCCTTTCCTTGTCTCCTGTCTCCAAACTTTTTCATTTCCTCCTGTGCTTTTCCTAGTGCTGCTTTGGCTTCCTCCTGGATTTTCTTCATTTTTTCTACGAATTTTCCCGCTGCTTTGTACTTCCCCTTTCTTCTTCCCTCAAATCCCATCCTTGGGTCTTGACCGTAGTTTGCTTTGAATGGCGATGTTTTTGTAGCCACATGGATTTTGTTGTTATATGCAAACTCCGCTGTCCCTAACCAATCTGGCCACTGCTCTTGTCTATGATCAATGAAGACCCTTAGATATTGCTCTAACTCCTGGTTTATCCTCTCTGTCTGCCCATCCGTTTGAGGGTGATAGGCTGTTGAGAGCTTTGTCTGGATTCCAGCAAGTTATTCAGCTCCTTCATCATTCCTCTGCAAACTGCACTCCCCTGTCTGATATGATGCTCTCTGGAAGTCCATGCAATTTCCATATGTGGTCCCAAAACAGCTTTGCGAGTCCTTCTGCCGATGTCTTCTCCGTTGTTGCTATAAAATGTGCCATTTTGCTAAAATGGTCGCATACTACTAAGATTGCGTCATATCCCTGGGCTAGTGGCAGTTTGGTGATAAAGTCTGCGATATGTGGCTCCATGGCTTTTCTGGGATTGCATTGGGCATTAGTTTTCCCGCTGGCGCTTCGCTTCGATTCTTGTATCTTTGACACGCATCACATCCATCCACATATCTTCCCACCTCCTTCGTTACTCCTGGCCACCAGTAATTCCTGACAATCAACTCTGCCGTCTTCCACCTCCCCCCATGCCCTCCTACTGGAGTGTCATGGTGTAGTTGTATTATTTCTCTCCTGAGGTCTCCTTCTAGCACGTATATTCTTCCTTCCTTTAATACTATCCCATCCTCGATTTCCCACTCTTCATCTTTCAGCACTTTTATTCCTGCCCTTTTTAACTCCTCTACTGCTTTTACTATCTTCTCATCCCCTTCCTGTGCCTTTCTGATTCTTTCTCTTAGGTTTTCTTCCTCCATCAACGTTTCTACCCCCCTAATCCACTCTGGTTTTATCAGCTTCTGGTCTTTCGTTATCTCTTTCCACCCCCTCCTGCCAGTCTGGTCTTCTGCTTAATCCATCCGCCTTCCCCATGCTCTTCCCTGGAATGTGTTTTAACATGAAATTAAATTGCAATAGGTATAGGGCCCATCTTGCTTGTCTGTGGTTTAATTTTTGACTTGTCATAAAATACTGGAGGTTCTTATGGTCTGTCCAGATTTCAAATTTGAGTTTTGCTCCCTCTAAGTAGTGCCTCCATGCTTCTAGGCACCTTATAACTGCCAGCATCTCTTTATCGTGAATTTCATAATTTCGCTCTGTGGTATTCAGCGATTTAGAGATGAAGGCCACCGGCCTCCACTTCCCATCTTCACACTTTGTCAACAACACTCCCCCTGTTGCATAGTCTGAGGCATCTGCTTCCACTCTCATTTCCCTATCAATGTCTGGGATGGCCAGAACAGGCTCTGTGGTGAACCCTGCCTTAAGTTTTTCAAATGCTTCCTCCTGTTCCTTCTCCCACTTCCACTTTTGCTCCTTCCTGACTAGCATGTGTAGCGTGCCGCTATCCTAGCAAAGTCCTTTATGAACCTCCTGTAGTAATTGGTGAGGCCTAGGAATTTTTGTACTTCTTTGACGTTCCTAGGTGCTGGCCAGTTCAGGACTCCTTCCACCTTCTCCTTTTGCATCTCCACTCCTTTTGGACTGATTACTACTCCCAGGAACTCTACTTCTCTTACTTTCCATTTGCATTTCTCTGGTTTCACAAACAGATCGTTCTCTTCCAATCTCCTTAGTACTTCCTCCACCAACTCATCATGTCCCTCTTCGTATCTGTGGCTACTAAAATGTCGTCAATGAAGGTCGCTGTGTCCCCTTGGTTTATGAGGTCCCTGAACAGGTCATTCATCATTGCTTGGAAGGTGGTGGGGGAGTTTGTCAACCCAAAATACATGACTGTAGGTTCATATGCTCCGATATGTGTTCGTGAACGCTGCCTTCCATTCGTCTCCTTCCTTGATTCTGACATTATTGTATCCCCATCTCAAATCCAACTTCGTAAACACCTTTCTCTTTCCTACTCCATCCAATATATCTGCAATGAGGGGTAAAGGGTACCCATTTTTTATCGTCCACTGGTTTATGTGTCGATAGTCTTGTACCATTCTCCGTGTGCCATCCTTTTTCACCACAAAGTGTACTGGCAATGTCTGGGGTGACTTGGAGGGTCAGATATATCCCTTCCTCAACTGGTCTTCCACAAATGTCTGTACTTCCTCCCTTTCCTCTCTTGATAGTGAGTATACTTTCCCCTTTCTTGGCATAAATCCCTCCTTTAATTCTATGGCATGGTCCCAGATCTTTTGTACCGGCATCCTTTCCGACTCCTTTTTTCCAAATACTTTCTTCCACTTCCAAAATCTCCTGGGCACCAGCTTTTTTAACACTTCCTCGTCCTCATCCTTTTCCGTCTTTCTTACTTTCTTCTCCTTCACTTCTTGCTTTCTTCTTCCACATATAGGTGGGCAACATGTCATCTTCACTTCTCCTTTCTCCCAATCTATTTCTGGATTGTGGGCTGCTAGCCACGGCATTCCCAGTATTAACTCTGTCTTCCCTAAGTTGCACACATCCATTCTGGCTCTTTCCATATGTCCCTTAAAGAACATATTGCACTCGACCTGGTGCGTTATAGCCCCCCCCCCGCATTTGCCATTCCATCCACATTCCTAACTAAGAGGGGTTTTTTCAACTTTTCCATTTTAAACCCCTTTTCCTTTGCAAAGGTCGTGTCCATGAACAGACCTGTCACCCCGCTATCCAACAATGCCTTCACTGCTATTCCTTCATGACTTTCCAACTTCTCTAACCCTACTTTCAACCAGACTTCCCTTAATGGTCATAGTGTGTGCTCGTATGTCTCTTACTCTCTCAGTTGTATTGATGGAGTTCAATTTATTGCCCAGTTTTTCTGGGCACAATACACTGTATACATTATTGGAGGCCAGCGAGAGCTCACTGTCCTCCATTTTCTTTTGCCGACTCCTGTGGCATTTCTACTACTCTTCCCCTATGTCTTTCCCAGCAGTTTTTGGCCATATGGCCCCACTTTCCACACACATAGCATGTCCTATCTCCTCCCCTTCCTCTGTCCACATCCATTGCATTGGGGTCTCTCCTTGGACCCGTTTGAGCTCCTCCTCTATTAGACATATTTCCTCCTCCTCCTCCTCTGTACCCTCCTCCTGTTCTCCACATTATTTGTCCCCCTCTTCCCCCATATGATCTTCCTTCTCTTGGCTGTGCATTTCCCCCTGGGCATGCCGTATTCCTCCCCAATACTCTCTCTTCTGCCCTGCTCTGCCTTTGGTTTCTGTCTAGTCTCACTGCTCTTTCCTGCCACTCTCCAATGGTGGTTGGTGGTTCTTCTGCTTCAGCCAACTTCCTTCTGATGGCCCCGTTCAATCCTCGTTTAAATTCTTTCGATGAGGGGTCTTCTCTCATAGCCTGCTCCCCCTGGCAACCTTTTTGAATTCCTGCACATATTTCGTTGCAGGTCCTCCCCCCTTGTTCGATTGTCCTCAGCTGCTCTATCTTCCTTTCTTCCTCTGATGTCTCTCCAAAGTTGTTCCTTATCTTTGCAAACAACTGCTCTGCTGACTCTACCTCTGATTCTCCTTTTGCCAATTCATCCAATAAATTATCCTTCCATGCCTCTGCTATTCCCCCCTGCACATACGATAATACCCAGGCCACCTGGGTTGCTGCTACCTCCTCTGTCATCTTCATTCTGATATATAATCGAGCTGCATTCACAAATGCGCTTACCTCCTCCATCTTTCCACTAAAGACTTGAGGCCTTGCAACCTCCACTCTGCTCCCTTGCTGCTGGAGGAGCATGGTATTGACCTGCTGTTGCAGGGTTGCGATCATGGTGAGGAGTTGTTCCTCTCTGGTTTGGCAGGGGGTGGATGCTGAGGGAGTTTCCCCCTGTTGTTGTTGCCGAGACATGTTGTAGGGTGGTGGTGGTGGTGATGGTGATGGGGGGGTTGATGATTTGTACTCTGATGATTCCTGATCCAGGGTTGCTAACCAAGGCCTATGTCCAACAGGGCATGCAATCTTCACCTGTCTGGACTCCTATTGCCTTACCGACTACTGCCCCAATCAAATTTGGTATACGATTGCCCCTAAGAAGAGGACCCCTAAGCTAAGTGGCTTCCTAAGGAATAACCACTAATCTCCTGCGTATACCATCCACAATGGAACGTAGCATGGAGTTTATATCAAGAAGAGGGTAATGAACAATGTCCAATTGCAAGGTCAGGACTTGAACAAGATACTTGGACTTAGTACCCAGTCTCCTCCCTCAGTCCCTAACTGACTGAGAAGTCCCCTTTACAGCTAGGGCCCTGCTATCCAAGATGCTTGTGAGTGCTGTGCCCACTAGCGAGGAAGGTAAGAGAGTAAGTAGTGGTAGGGGAAATCACTCGTGGGGCCGGTATGAAGCCAACTGCTCCTTTAAGTGATTTTGAGCAGGGTTCGAGGTGAACAGTGCTCGGATGTGATATCGAGTTCTTATGTTATCAATGGACAGTGAATGTCCTTAGTGATCACCCTAGGTGGATGTTCAAGAAGAACTCAATGGAGTTCTTCATTGGATTGCAGCCCTACTTATACTACTACTACAGTGGCTGTACCCTAGAGTCCCACAATCACATGTTCTTTCCAGAATGTTCTATGATCACCTGACCTTGTCACATGATTTGACTTACTGAGTCCCCACCCTATTTATATCCTTACTCCATTGTATGCTTTGAGGTTTTGGATTAAGTGTTCAAATACATGGGAAACCTTTTCCTGTTTGGGGCTCTCATAACATACAGCCACTGTAAAATAGTATAAGTAGTAGTCCAACCCAAGAAAGAACTCCATTGAGTTTTTCTTGAACATCTACCTAGGGTGATCACTAAGAGCATTCACTGTCTATCAACAACAGCAGGGCACGCTGTATTACTCTCTTTTCTCTTTTGCCTTGGGTATCCATATCACTTGGCTTCCTCTAACCTTCTCCCTCTGAGAACTTCTTGTCCTCTGCTGTCTTCCTAATACATCTTTTTCTTTCTACACCATCTACATTCTATGTAGGTCACTATGACTTCTTCTGTCATCCATCTTAACTCTAGCAACTATGCATTCTCTGGTATATTCTCTACTCCACAATATTCCTGTGCCTTTTCTTAGTTGAGACATACCAACTCCATTTCTCTTACTTTCTCTTGTTACTGTACTTTTCCCCTTATAGGGTACACTGCCTCTTCTTGCCTCTTCCTTTCCTTCTCCACTTCAATGTTTGGACACTTCTATTTGTAGTACCCAATTCCTCTGTATCTAAAATACTGTACTCCCTCTACTACCTCTTGCCTTCTCACTTCTACTCCCTCTCTTACACTGTATCTCATTACCTTGCTTGCCAACACTTCAAATCTATTCTGGGAAACCAATTTCCTCTTCTTTTTCTGATTTCTGTTTCTGCAGTTATGGGCCAGATATCCAAACTTCTTACAACACCAACACATTCTCTCTTTTCTTCTTTCTAATTCTGCCTTTAGTTTAGGGAGGGTACACTTTTGGTTGAGCAGGCTGCTCATGAGAGAATTGTACTGGAATTGAGACATCACGTTGATACCTCAATGGTATGGAATGAATAGTTGATCTTATTAGTTATACTATGTCTGCCAGGGTGCAAGATTTTTATCCAGCCAGAGTCCTACTATTCTACTAACTACTACCTTAATACTAGGGTTAAACTATCACCCAATGGATGGGATCTCTAATCTAGACAGCCTTCTAAGGAGTAACCATCAATCCTTTGTATGTACAAGTCATAATGGACTTTCAGCACAAGGTTTATACTAAGAATAGTATATATATCTACTAAACACCACTTGATTGCAAGATTAGGTCTCAGTGCTGATATCCAAGCTTAGTATCATACTTCTATTTGCAGTCTCTAACTAACTGCAAAGTCCTCTTAAGCCAAGGGCCTGGCTATATATGGAGGTGACTAGTGATCATGCTGACTACTGGTCAAGAGTTGTTGAGTTTATGAGAGTAAAGATAAGCAAGGTCCAAGATAGATAGTGCTCTAGATGTGGTATTAAGTTCTAGTGTAAGACCTTAGACTGTGACAACTTAGATCTACTCCTAGTCTGAGTTGACAAGGAGAACTCAATAGAGTCTTTATTCAATTGCTATATACTACTTATACACATTCTGTTGTTTACTTCTATTTATAAAGTCCTGCATATCTCCTTTGAGTTATTCCTTCTCATACGTCCATTGATTTCTTAATTAAATGAAAAGAAAAAGAAAAGAAATATAAATAATAACTTAGCCATTTGGCCAAATCATGATACTTACTAGCTAAATACACTTCATCTGGCTGACTAAAAAAGAACAATTACCCTAGTAATGCTCAGCAGCAAGAACCAACCCTTTCCTCAAGTATTCTGGAACCTGATGGCCATTTGACATTGGCAGAATATATTTGTTAAATAAATCTGGGACTTTTGTCTGTATTGTGGTCAGTTGGGTCATCTGGCAAGGCTGTGTCCTAGACAGGCAAGAAAGAGTGTGGGAGTATTGGAGGCCTGAGTGGCTTGTGTTGAACTAGCCCTTATATTGTCTGAGGAGCCAAAAATGAGGTGGTAGTTGTCCTAGCTCCCAGGGGATCAACTGCCTGAAGAATACTTGGGACTTAGGGCCTTGGTTGGATGCAGCAACACTCTCAACTGCAAAAGCACTGATTGTTGACCTTTGTTTACAGTTGATGTCAGGAATCTTCAAGGGACTTATCGACTCTGGATCATCAGACTGTTTTGTAAACTCAGGATTTGTGATTAAAAGCAATCTCAGAATACAGGAAAATTGACCCTCTCTTTCTTATCTTAATAGACGATACCATTAATCATTGTATAAATCAAGTAGTATTGTTACCAATCCAGCTTGTGTATAGGTTGTCATATGTAATTGAGTGCTATGCAACACCTCTAGATAGTTCCTGTGAAGTAGTACTGGGTCACAGCTAGTTTAGAGACTAGAACCCTACCATAGATTGGTAGAATGGTACCTTATTCTTACCAAACCAATAAGAAGTTGCTTTCTCCTCTCTGAGAAAACCTACAAACTTGTTGGTTATCTGTCCTCTTGTCAGCAAACAAGCCTCATATTTCCTTTATCAATGTACTAGCTTATCAAAGAGCATGCCTCTCTAAAGGGTGTTAGTACAAGATCATGAAGACTTAGGCTCAACCAAGGTGGTTGTTCAGAAAGAACTTGATAGAGTTTTCTATTGGATTGTACAACTATTTATACAAATATCTGTTGGTCTGTGTACCCATCTCCCACAATCACATGACCCTTACTAATAACTATATATATATCTTATATAAGCTTTCCCATGCTATTTATATTCCTCTTGCATTATACTCCTGGATATTATCTACTAGGTTAAGGAATGTATGGGAAATAGTTTACTTTCTTGGAACTATCTCATAATAAAGGGGCTATATTATTCTAGCTGCAACTGACTGGGAAACTGGGAATGACCAGGGCAAGTCAGCAAGTTGGCCAAGTCAAAGAGATAACACCTGACTTAAAGAGAGTACCTATGGAATACCATCAGTATATAGAAGTGTTTAGTAAGGACAAGTCCAGACAGATATCCCTTACCAATCTTATGACCTATCCATCCAGTTAGAAAAGGAGGCTATACCCCCTCTAGAACTGATCTACTCTTTATCTACATTAGAACTCTAAATGCTAAGGGAGTTCATCAATAAGAATGTCCACATAGGCTTTATCCATCCCTTGTGGTCATCTTGTGGTACACCAGTACTGCTTGTCAAAAAAAAAGATAGATTACTAAGGCTCTGTATGGATTATTGTGGACTGAACTGACTTATCCAAAAGAACAGATATCCAATCTCTCTGCTCTCAGATCTCCTAGATACCCCCAAGAGAGCAAGAATCTATACAAAGATAGATTTGTGCAATGCTTACCACCTGGTATACATAGTAGACAGTAACAAGTGGAAAACAATGTTTTGTATCCACTACAGTTTCTACAAGTGGACAGTGATGCTATTTGGCCTCTCAAACTATCACAAATGGCCACTTACTGATTTGTGATTGCTTGATTTGATAATCAAAGTGTTCAAAAAAGCGAAGTTAGACAAGCAGCAAAAGATGTTGTTAAGTCTGAGGTTTATCCTCAGACATACAGTTCTTAAATACATGATTGTGGTGGTCTGTGCACCAGAACAGCCTACCACATGATCACTACCTATTGTTCTACATATAGGAGTGCTATTGTTCTTGAAATAGAGATAACCTAACCATCTTAGGGCAGTCCTTTGTTCTATTCAAGGACAGATGATAATCTATGGGTAAAGATCAGTATCATGTGCAAACATTGAGGACCTTGTATCTCCATGGGATCTTATTGCCTCTGGATCTATTTATAGCCGAAAGAAGCGCATTGAAGAGAGCTTCACGATGGTCATTGAAGCAAACGATTATGTTAAGTGGTTCCTGAGATATTGGCAATTTAGTGTCTGGTGACTTGGTGATCACTGACTGATCTGCTGATAACTCGTGAATACTGATCGCTTTGAGACGTTTTTGGTACCGTTTGAAAGGTCTTCTTAAGGGCTTTTGGTGGCCATTTAGATCGTCGAAATCGGTCAAGTATTCCTGGAGTTATGGTCCGAATGAAGTTTGTGACATTACCTCCCTCTTGGTTCGAGCTCTGTTGAGAAGTTATCTCGTTTTTTGGTAAACTCTGAAGATATTCCTGCAGCTTTTTGCCTGCATTATGTAGATTTTCCTCAGGTTCCCATGTGTTGTCTCCTTGACTATATCCTTTCCATCTAACAAGGAATTTGTTTTTTCCATGTCTTTGTTATGAATCTAGGATCTTTTCTACCTCCCATTCTTCCTGGCCCTGTATCAAGGTTGGTGGTGGGGGTGTGGATTTCTGTCCATGGATGGTGGATTTGGAGTACTGTGCTAACTTGCTAGCATGAAAGACTGGGTGCAGTGCTCAGTAGCAAGGTGGCATCCTAAGCTGAATGTAACCAAGGACAACTTTTCTATTATTTTGAATGGTCCTTTGTACCAGGGGTCGTAATGCTCGCTCCATAGTCTGGTAATCCTTCAGATTGAGTAGCACCTTGTTGCCAACTTTGAATGGGACACTTTGGACTTTTTGGTCATAGTACCACTTCATTCTTTCCACTGCAAGAGTAAGAGCTGCTTTTGCCTGCTCCAAGGCTTCTTGTTGTTTATACGTCAGGTCATTCAAGTCCCTTTGTGGCGACTCTTTGACTAAAATTGGGCCTGCTCTCGGGTGTCTGCCATATTCAAGGAAGAATGGACTTTCTTTGATGCCTTCATGTGCTTGATTGTTATATGCAAACTCTGCACTGGGGAGTAGATCCGACCAATTACTGAGATTATAATCCATATAGCACCAAAGATATTGCTCTAATACCTGGTTTACTCATTCTGTTTGTCCATCTGTTTGTGGATGATATGCTGTCAACATTGTAGATTCTATTCCTAAAATCTTGCACCATTCTTGGAATAGCTTGGCTGAGTATTGTACTCCTCTATCTGAAATGATTTGTAGTGGCAGTCCATGCAATGGATAGACCTTGTCATATAGTAACTGCGCCATATCTTTGGATGAGAACCGATTGTTGATAGGAATGAAATGAGCCCTTTTGGTGAGCCTGTCAACAATAACACAGATAGCATTGTAACCATTTGACTCTGGCAATTGCGTGATTAAGTCCATTGAGATTATTTCCCAAGGCCCGTTAGGCACCTTGTTAGGCATGAGTGGTCCAAAAGGTTGCTGTGGGCGATTTTTCATCTGCTGACACATATCACAACCCGTAACATATTTCTTGACAAATGTTGTCATCCCAGGCCACCAGTAATTTCTGGAGACCAACTCATAGGTCTTCCACTGACCTGGGTGTCCAGCAGATGGCAAATCATGGTGCATCTTAACGATCTGTTGTCGCAAGGTGTCTTCCACACTATGGGGAATATAAACCTTCCCTCTATACAGAAGTAGTCCATTCTCATAGTTCCAGTCTTGCAAGGATTTTCCAAATTCTCTTGGACCAGACTTGAGTAATGTCTTATAGTCTTTGGTGACTTCATCCAATAAGAGTGCTGCTTTGACCTCCTTTAGGATTATCTCATTATTTATTGGCATCTCATGAGTAGCCTCTAGTGCATTGATAGCAAAGAACTCAGGTTTTAGCAACACCTGGTTCATATTGTCGAGGTCTGTCCCCATCTCATGGTCTGCTCATCTGGACAAGGGGTCTTCTGCCTGCATTGTCTTTCCCTGGTTTATGATAGAGTACAAAGTCAAAACAAGTCATAAAAAGTGCCCATCTTGCTTGCCTCCTGGTTAGCTTTTGAGCTGTTCTAAAAAATATAAGGTTCTGATGATCTGACCAGATCTCAACTTTATATGGATGTCCCTCCAAATGGTGTCTGTATTCCTCTAGTCCCCGAATTACTGCAAGTAGTTCCTTGTCATAGATTTTGTAGTTCCTTTCATGGACATCTAATGACTTGGAGAAGAAAGCTACTGGATGCCACAGGTTAGTTTGCATGTCCTTTTGTGATAAGACAGCTCCTGTTGCAAAGTCACTGGCATCAGTGGATAACTTAAAGGGATCTTTGTCATTTGGTATTCTTAGGACTGGAGCCATAGTAAAGGCCTTTTTCAGCACCTCAAAAGCACTCTGTTGCTCCTTGCCCCAAGTCCAGGTACTATCCTTCTTGGTCAAGTCGGAGAGTGGCTTTGACATCTTGGCAAAGTTCTCAATGAACCTACAATAGAAATTCACAAAGCCTAAGAATGCTTGTACTTGCTTGACTTTTGTTGGTACTGGCTCACTCTAGAACTCCTGAAAGTTTCTCCTCATCCATCTGTACTTTATTTTCTGAAATAATTATGCCCAAATATTTGATACTACTTTGCTCAAAGAAACACTTTTCTGCTTTAGCATAGAGGTCATTAAATTGGAGCCTTTTCAGCACTTCCTTGACCAATTGCCTGTGTTCCTTCAAACATGTCCCAAATATTAGAATATCATCTAAATACACCATTACTAGTCATATGCAAATCAAGTCTCCCAATATGTCATTCATCATGCTTTGGAAGGTCGCTGGTGCATTGGAAAAGCCAAAATACATGACAGTTGCCTCAAAAAGACCTTGTCTTGTAATAAATGCTGTCTTCCATTCATCCCCTTCTTTGATGCAAACATTGTTGTATCCCTACCTCAAGTCAATTTTGGTAAAGATTGAGGCTTTGCTGAGTGATTCAATCAAGTCAGCTATTCTAGGGATTGGATAGCGATTTTTGATGGTACTGACTACTGCTATTACATACTGTAATATCTTTATAACTGGTGATACCATTTATAATACAGTTCTATCCAATATTTTCTTTCCTGGTTAGACCACTCCAGAACTACTCAAAAGTAACCCAGACTAGTTACTCTCTTAGTTTTATTCTCTCAGGTCATCTACTTACTTGTTTATCATCTGTATTCTCTGTTAATCAAGACATATATATATCTTTCTTTTAATCCAATATAGGGTTCAGCTATTGCTCTTAGCCAGTTCTTGTAAGGGAATACCCTAGGGTTGTGCTTAGTAAGTGTTGATGGATCTATTCTTATCTAGGATCTAGATCTTTTAGTATATATCCATTCTCTCTTGTTTTTCTTTGGTCTAGTTTATACTTAGTCAATAGCCTTTAACTATTTTAGGATATTTGGTATTGTTGTGTTAGTGCTTATGTGATTGTGTACAGACTGCCTCCAGTAGTATATATAGAAGCCTGTATTAGTAGATCTACTCTTACTTGAATATTATCCTAGCTTCCAGGACTTTTACTAGCTTTCCAGTATAATCTCTGGCCTTAAGTCTGATATTGCCCTTACAGTCCTTACTCACTAGGAAACTAGTCCTAATAACTGCCCTAATTAAATAGTAAATGATTACCTTAAGGAAAGGATCTCTACTCTAATAGTACCTTTCTAAGGGGTCAATGCTGCTCCTCTATATATATGGATAACAATACATCCCTAGCATAAGGTTTCTACTAATCAGAAAGGTACAAGTAATCTACTAAGCAACACCACTCAATTGCTAGATTAGGTCTTGAGCACAATACCTGGGTTTAGTACTAAGTCTCTACCAGCAGTCCCTAATTAACTACCAAGTTCCCTCCACAGCCAAGGCCTACTATCCAAAAAGACCAATAATCAAGCCAATCACCAATCAAGAATGATAAAAGAGCAAAGTTTAGGTAGGGTTCAAAGCAAACAGTGTTTAGAGTATAGAATTGAGTTCTTCTGCTAGCAACTGACTCAAGAACCTTAAGTTAGGGTTGAACTCAAGGCAGTTCTTCAGGGTTAGAAGAAAACTCAATAGGGTTTTCAATCAATTCCAGTCTACTATATATACAAATACAGTATTTATCCTTGTTTAAACTACAAGCTGTCTATCAGCTACTAGTTCAACTCCAGTCTATGTCCATTCTATTTATAGCACTTTGTTATAGTTAAGGTAACTTATAATACCATGGAGAATGAATTATATCTCTAGCAGTTGGTAGAGTTCTCTAGTAAAGAGTATCATAAACTGGGGTCTGTAGTCTAAGATTATATATTGGGGCAGTCTATAGAGCTTTTATACATTATAGAGGAATAGTCTAGCAGCTCCTTTTACAGTTACTATTGTGTGTATTGGAATGAAGTAGGCTTTCTTTAATATAGAGTCTACTACTATTATGACAGCATTATATCCAGAGGACTCAGAGAGCTCTACCACAAAGTTCATACTGAGGGTATTCCATCTTGCTTCAGGCATGGAGAGTATAAGGGCAACAACAGACTCAAGGCCAGAGGCCATACTGGAAAGCTAAGTAAGTATTCCAAAAGCTAGGATAATATTCAAGTAAGAGTAAATCTACCAATACAGGCTCCTATATATACTACTGGAGGCATTCTGTGCACAATCACATGAGCACTAACACAACAATACCAAATATCCTAAAATAGTTAAAGACTATTGACTGAGTATAAACTAGACCAAAGAGAGACAGAAGAGATCAGACATCTGTTAAGAGATCTGGACCCTAGATAAGAATAGACCTATTAACACTTACTAAGCACAATTCTAGGGTATTCTCTTACAGAGAGTAGATACAGTTCCCCAACTAGAGAATATCTTACTGCTTTTGTATGGAAGTACAGATTACAGATGCTAATATACTGTTCTATTTACCTAAATATCTGGGGCCACTAGTAGTTACAAAACACCAGCTCTAATATCTTCCACTATCTGGGGTGTCCAGTGATCTTTGTATCATGACACAGGGCTACAATTTTTCTATGCAGGTCTGGAGTCCAGGGGACATAGATCTTTTCTCTAAAACAAAGCAAGCCATTGATGTTCAACTACTCCAAGAAGTACACTATCTTGCTGGAGAACTTCTGTAGTTCTAGGGCAGCCTTGGCTACAAGCTCTTCTTGGTCTACAGAATGGTTATCCTTGTAAACTTTGGCCAAGATATTGTGTTCAACTCCAGTTTCTTAAGGATATAGATAGCTAAAAGCTCTGGGTATAGCAAGATGATGTTTTCATTGTCTGAAAAGCTATTGCTATGATTGGGTCTCCAAGAAAATGTATCTGACTTACCCATAGATTGTCCTGGACAGTAACAGAGAGTAAAGTCAAAATGAGCTAGGTACAAAGACTAGTATATCTGTTTCTAGTTCAGTTTCTTTACTATTATAAAGTACTTGAGGTTTTTGTGGTCAGTCCAAATTTCTACTAGATTAGCTGTTCTTTTGAGAAAGTGTCTCTACTCTTCTAGTATATGGATGATAGCCAGCATCTTCTTGTTGTGAATTTTGTAGTTTCTTTCCACTAGAGACAAGAACTTGCTATAGAATACTACTGGCCTCTACTTACCATCCACCATAGATTGTTGGGATAGAACAGCACTAGTAGTCAAGTCTAAGCTGTTTGTCTTGATCTAGAAGGGCTTTGAGTCCTGAGATAAGACTAATACCAGAGTGGTAGTTACTACTATCTTGAGGGCTTCAAAGGCAGTCTGCTCCTTGTCCTTCTACTCCTATACCTTGTTGGAGTATGTAAGGTCAAAAAAAGGTCAAGTAATAGTCAAGAAGTTCTGTATAAAGCACTTATAGAAGTTAACAAACCCTAAGAAGGCCTAGATATTGGTCTACAACACTGGGGTGGACTACTCTTGGACTCTGGTAATCTTGGTAAGGTCTGTAAAGACCTCATTTTCAGACATAACCAGACCTAGATATTTGATATACTCCTTTTGGAACTTGTACTTCTATTACAAATAGCTACTTACTGATTTGTAATTGGTTGATTTGATAATCAAAGTGCTCAAAAAAGCAAAGTTAGACAAGTAGCAAAAGATATTGTTAAGTTTAAGGTTTATCTTCAGACATATAGTCCTTAAATATATGATTGTAGTGGTCTATATACTAGGACAGTCTACTATATGATCACTACCTATTGTTCTATATATAAGAGTGCTATTGTTCTTGAAATAAAGATAACCTAACTATCTTAGGACAGTCCTTTGTTCTATTCAAGGACAGATGATAATCTATAGGTAAAGATTAGTATTATATACAAATATTGAGGACCTCATATCTCTATGGGATCTTATTGCCTTGGGTTCTATTTATACTCAAAAGAAGCATATTGAAGAGAGCTTTACAATGGTCATTGAAGCAAATGATTACATTAAGTAGTTCCTGAGATATCAGTGATTTAGTGTTTGGTAACTTGGTGATTGCTGACTGATCTGCTGATAACTCAGTGAATACTGATTGTCTTGAGATGTTTTTGGTATTGTTTGAAAGATCTTCTTAAGGGCTTTTGGTAGCTATTTAGATCGTCAAAATCAGTTAAGTATTCCTGGAGTTATAGTCTAAATGAAGTTTGTAACAACTTTTCTAGACAGAAATACAGTTTATGCTCTGCTAAGATCTCTAGCACTCTTCAGATGGCCTTAGCATATTGTTTAATAGTTCTGGTGAAGATCAGGATATTGTCCAAGTACACTGCTATAATATCTTCTACAATGAGGTCTTAGAAAATATTGTTTATTATCATCTAGAAAGTAGCTAGACTATTGGTCATCTCAAAGAATATTACTAGGGCTTTAAACAGACTACAGACACAAGCTTGAAGATGAGAGACAAGAGGTATTTGTTCTTTACCATCATAAAGTTGAGGGCCTGGTAGTCCTATACTAACTAGAGAGAACTGTTCTTCTTTTTAATAAAGAATACAAGGACTGCCATGGACAATTTAGATAGGTAGATCTATCCAGTATAGAGAATTTCCTCTAGAAAGATGTCCAGTTTCTTTTGTTTGATTGGAAACAAGAGGTATACCTTAGTCAACTTAGGTTCAGAGCCTGGTAGGAGTTTTATGGCATGGTCCCAGTAAGGATACTCTAAAAGAATATCAAAATCATCTTTGGTGAACATGGACTCAAAACCTCTAGTATATAGGGGCAATGGGGCTTCTGTGGCCTATGCTTCTATACTCTGATATACTCCTTCAGCTAGTTATTGGGAGGTGGTTGCAGAGGCCTGTATAGTTTTCTCTGAGAGCTTAGAAAGCAGTTTAGTTATGAAAAATCAATTTCTGAGCTCCCAGTCTTGTCCATCAGTTCTATACAAAGTTTTGGGTTCCTCTTTATTATTGTCCAAGAGAAGGGTAAACCTAGCTCAACAGTATAGCAAGGCTTGGATCTTCTATCTCTTCTTCAAGGTCTGTTTCTTCCATAGCATACAACATCTCTTACAGTGGTATTATGCCACAAGTGAATTTTGTATGGAAAGTAATATTTGATATATCTTATAATAATGGATTCTTAAGGAGAATTTTCTCTAGAACCCATTATATATATATCCTCAGGTAGAAGTAGAACCAATAACCAATCTAGAGTGACATCCAAGATAGACAAAGCTCACTACTAAGACTTGAGAAACAAGAACAATAAACTGGTATTAGACTATAAGAATATTTCTGCTAAAATAGCAATCTAGAACCACTTATGGATAACCATAGTTTGATATTATAACAGGATCTCTATACTACCTTGGTCAGTCGGAAAGAGCAAACTTAGAACAAGAGACAATGCTTATAAATAAGCATTGATCTCATCAGTACCATTCTATTTTCAGATAGCATATATTAGTCACCACTTAGAAGAGTACAGTCTCTTAGTTGAAGTTGCTAGATATCTAGCAGATGATTAGACTACTGACTAAGGTCAGGTAGAGACAAATAGGAAAATCTAGGAAAAGGGAAAGAAAGTTCTAGAAGAACTATGTCTCAAGTACATGTCATTATTGATGGAAAGGATCTAGAAGAGAGATATATTATTTTAGGAGTTGGGAACTTAGTACAAGAGGAAAATTGAACTGGAACTAAAAGTAGTAATAATTTCCTTTTATCATTTTATCTCATTAAGTCTCCATAATTTGTAATATTTAATATATAGTTCTGGGAGCAGATAGGATGGAAAAAAGAAATTATCTTAGCATATGCCTCTATCTCTACTGCCTCTGAAATTGTTCGAATATAGTATATCTTGAGTGACAACTTTTGGAATCAGTATAGTGTCTATCAAGCCAGTAAACTAGACAAAGGGGTTGGCTTCAATTTAAATTGCACCCTTCTCTGTATAGCCCTAATTTCAGAAACAAGAACAGATAATCAAAGGTGAAATTCTAGAATGCTTAGAGACAACAAAACTAAGGACTAAACTACTGGTATGACAATATAGACTAGTGACTGTACAGTTATTCTTAATGGCATCAAGGGTTGGAGTAACAGTTATAGTGTCACAGGGTTGTAACAGTATCAGGATCAGAACACAGAATATATTAAGACTTGATCTAGAACCAAATTGCAGATTCAACTTAGATAGGCTTCAGAAAGGACAGTAAGCTAGAAAAGCTTAGCTAGGTACACACTTGGATTACATCACACCCATAAGGTTTGGTGTTGGGGGTGCAGACAAGGGAGCAACTGAGTGTGAAGAATCTAGGGATCAACTAACTGTATTTTCCAGAGGAGCTTTTGTTATAGTATATAAAGGTTGATATCTTAGAAAGAATATGCAATGTGGATCTAGAGCAACCTCATGCTCATTTGACACCAAATGATAATAAAACTTATATAAAGCTATATATACTTTCTGATACCTCTTTTTAATCCTCTATTCCCACTTCATTCCTTTAAATCTTTAGTATACAATTGAAAGCTGGTACCACATTTTATTGTCTGTTCTAGTAAGCAATTTCCTTTTGTACCCTTTGAGTAGGGTAGACATTAAGTTATAAGGACTTTGCTCTTCTCTAAGTTGACTTTTGAATTATAGTCCTTCAGTCAGATATAACCAAAAATCAGGTTTTGCTTCTCTAGACTAGAGGCAACCAAAAGCATCCATTTCAAGTGGGTCTTATAGCAGAGGACCATGTCTACCACTTCTGATATCTGATCTTCTTTGTTAGGAGAGCTGTTGATGTTAAAGACCAGTATGGGTTGGGAGATAGTCCAAGTGTCAATTCCTTAGAACAGACAAAATTCTAGTCTATAAAGCTACTAGTAGCTTATTATATAGCTCAAGTTGAGTTGACTTAGCAGCTAAGTTTTTGAAGATTACAAAGAGAACTTAATAGAGTTCTCAATCAATTGTGCTAACTACTTATACAAGTATACTATTTGCTCTTATTTACATTGATGGTATGATAGTATTCTACAATCAACCAAAAGACTGCTGGTTCAATTCTCTTGTCTGTTATTCTATAAATAGATATTCTTTGGTCATAGTCGAAGCAATTTATGACATGGCTCTGTAGTCTAGGAGTGTCTTGATAGAGTGAAGTTTACTGGTATCAGTCATACTAATCTTTATAGGCAGAATTCAAGATATTCTATATGCATTGAGAGTATTAGCAGAGAGTTATTTGGGCAATTTTTTCTCCCATTTTGGTTTCCAGGGAGATGTGTTAACAATAGGAGCAAAGAAAGAGAGGGATACATCTTCTATAAGAGAAACACTCAGAGGCAATCACTCAATAAGCTAGGAAAAGGTCCTGGAAGCTAGTGTGATATTTGAGTAAAGATAGATCTACCCATATAGGCTGTTATATATACTATAATAGATGGTCTATGCACAATCACATGAACACTAACCAATAATACCACAATGTTCTTATATAGTTAAACAGGCATCACCATGACAATACAAGACAGAAGAAGATCAGGAGAGAGTGGGAGCATGATATAGAAGATATACTTAGCCCATAGATATAGAGCTTACATAATAACTAAGCATGTCCCCAAGGTGTCCTCTTATATCTTCTGGTTTACTGTCACTTGTATTAATATCTTCTACATTGAATATAGTGAACCTATTTACAAAAAGTGGCTGGAGTATATTTTTTACCAGTCACTCTACACAAAATCCTCTTCTGAGAGAAGCTCTGCTTCTTCAATGTAACTGCATCCTTCAAAGCCATCAGGTTCTCAATTAACTTCTCTCTTTGCTCCACCATTAATTATCATACATTGAGGTAGTATAGGCAGTCTTTTATGAGATAGCCCATCTCTCTACAGCAGTAGCAACTGTGTAGAAGGAGAGGCCTTATTTTCTATGTCATGTCAACATCCATGGAGACTCCAAGAGATAGAGGTGGAAGCAGAGGTTTTGGAAGGGCTGGCATAGGAAGAACTAGAGAAGTATAGATCATAGATAGAGGAGCTAGGTGTAGAGCAGGGAGTCTTGAGAGGAGTGAAGGTACTGAGCATTGAAAAGACTAGAAGGCTTTGTTGGCCAGTTTGGTTTGATCAATCCTCTAGACTATACAATACCATGCCTTGTGATCAATGTTGGTAGGCCTTCTATATGGCATAGTAGTAATCTGACTCTGGATGTTTACTTAGAGTTCTTATTGAAACTTCATCACCAGGATCCAGAGGTCTGTATAGCTAGTGTCAGAGACCAGGGCTTGGAAACTATCTAAGTAATCATCTACTATCTGACTTTCTTGATGGTAGGACACTCTCTTCAAGATATTAATTGTATTAGCCTCCACAATTACTGAAAAAAACAGGATATGGAAGTGCTGATTGAAATCAGCTCAGGTTTAGATAGAGAACATGCTGGTGTCTACTTCCTGTTGAAAGAGGTTTTCAGACCACTTTGTGGTCTAGTCTCCTTCAAAAAACATTAGTGCCTAAAGCATCTTCTCTTTCTTGCAACTGAACTGCTCTAGAGCTACCAGAGGGGGAGTTAGTACTATAGGTAGCAGAGAGGGTGCTGTCACCAGAGCCAAAAACTAGAGGTTTAAGACTAGCTATATGAGTTATTGTAGCTGAACAGTTAGGGCAGAGAGAATGTTGTTTATATTTGTTTCTGAGTTATTTTGTTGCTTGGTGACTTTATGCAAATGGTGCTGCAAATAGGCCAGAGCATTAGCTATGCTCTAGGGGGTGTCTATATATAACATTTGTATAGAGCAGAATGTATAGAGGATTGGCTGAGAGCAGGGAAGGGCATCCTGAGAGAGGCTGTCTACTGTATTCTTCCAATGCTCTGTTTAGGAAATCCTAAGCTACTATAAGGGCAACTGAAGTAAAGTAAGCTCCAGGAGAATCCTTAGTAATATTACACTTCTAAGTATGTTATAACTCATCTCCAGGAGAATCCTTAGAGATTAGGATAAGGCTCCTTGTAGTGACTTAGTCTAAGATAACTTAACTGCACTCCTAGTCTGAGTTAACAAGGAGAACTCAATGGAGTTCTCATTCAATTCTATACACTACTTATACATTTACTACATAGTCTGTGTACTAGTTTTCCCATGCTTATCATGTGACTCCATCATGTGATATCACCTGACTTTGTGACACATTACCTGTGATATATCATGTGATACTTTCTCACACTCCCTCTTATGTAGTAAGTTCAAATAAGAAAAGAAAAGAAAAATAATGACTTAGCTGTTTTACCAAGTTATAACACTAGGAGTATCATGACTTGGTAAAATAGCTAAGCCAATATTTATTTTCTTTTCATTTTCATTTCTTTTAGTTTCTCAAAGATCAGATATGTGAGACAGTTGAACAAAAAAGTATGTATGGGATTTTGTAAATACTTGTAAATAGTAAAAGGTATAAGAGTGAATGAGTAAGAGAATTCTGTATTTGTATACTACAACAAGCAAGCAGGTGCTAAGATGCAGTGGATAAGATATATAGCTGTATACTACTGACTATACCCAAGCTTCAGGGGAGGTCAGCTGGTATTGTTCTAAGTTGGATGTAAATATTGGTAATAAAGTATTTGGGTTCTTCATGGGATGATATAGGTTGGGATTGTATAAATGTAATAGTATATAAGGTTAGGTAATTCAAGGGTGTTTATTAATAGAATAAAATGGTTCTCAAGGTTTGAGTTAGCTAGGAGCTTGAGGCTCAGTCTCTATAAAGTTCATGAGAGGCCTATCTATTATGTAGGGTATAGATAGTAATAAAGAGGACTAGCTATTCTTTATAAAGGCTCCAGAGTTTTTAAGAAAGGATATTATAGCTTCTATACCATCCTTGGTACCAAGGAGGTCAAAAAGATATAGTATTTGTGATACTTTGCATAGGGCAGTACAATGTTTTTCATAGGTAGGATAGGATTGGATAATATGTTCTCGTATCTGTATAGGTTTACTGTATGAATAGGCTGGGTCTGCTAAAGGGACAAATCTTTAGTAGTATTCCCCTGAGTAGCTATATTCTATTCTGTATTGTAAAAGTTGTCCAAATAGCTCTTTTTTGTCTACTAGTACTAGGAAGTGAGGTATATAGTATAGAGATAGTGGTATCTAGTTTGCTGTTGCCCAGCTATCTTGTTGTGGAGAGGAGTTTCTCCATAGAGTAGTCTAGTCTCTTTTTAGATATTTGTATACATGGAAGATGTGAAGTGTGATTGTTGGTTCTGCTAATAAGGGGAGCAGAGTTGCTTCTTTGACTAGTTGGTCTGTTTATTTATTTCCTAGGATATCTGTATGGTCTAAATACTATATGACTCTAAAGGTATTAGCTGGGTTCTTTTGTAGCCATTGTAGCATATATTGGTAGAAGGTGTAGGCCAGTAGTTGTTCTTGATGTGGCTTTGGGTCTGAGTCCATTTTGATAGCAGAGATATTGTTTGCAAATATATGAATATGGTATACTCTGGATAGGAACTCTGTCTTTGAGATTGCTATCCTAATACCTACTACTAGCCCAGTTAGTTCAGCATTATATACCTCCACCTTGTCTTCCAGGTTTATCTTCTATTTGAATATCTTATTTCCTTGGTAGAAGCCTACTGCTGCAGTACCTGTTTTTTAGAACCTTTGGCCTATTGATCTCTGTGAGCCATTTGTATATACTATGATGTGGCTTGGAGAGTTTTTGAGGGAGGAGACATAGTGTAAGTGTTCTGGTATAGCTTTGTCTTTTTTGACTAGTTTGTCTTCAAATGTGACTCTATTAGAGTAGTCAGTATATGTTTTTTACCATAGAGGGAGAAGAGAAAAACTCATTTGTGGGTATATGCTGTGTAAACTACTACATAGATTAGCTGGATAGTTTCTTTGGATGAGAGGTTGGTTTCTTGTCTAGGAGCTGAGTTCTCTGTTTGGGTCTATGCTATAGGCAGGCAATAAATGACTGGACTTGCTATACTTAACCTATTTGGATAGATTCCAGCCTTTCTCTCCAAGTAGTCTAGGTGTAGATGGATTGAAGGTATTGCTGCTTCAATCTCTAGGGCCTGGATTGGTATAGTTTTGAATGCTACACAGATGATCTAGAGTGCCCAGTTTTGGATTTGACTAAGTGCTTTTGCATATGCTTCTTTCTTGGTCTACCAAACTGCACACGTACATGTTATAATAGGTAAAATACATATTCTGTACAATGTGCAAAGATTTAGATATAAGAGGCCCTGTACTATGTTTAATAGTATAGCTATGCAACCAAGGACTACTTCGGCTTTAGTTGAGATCTTTTTTACATGGTAGTTGAATAGGAGTTTTTTGTCAAAATAAATACCTAGCTAGTGTATTGAGAGAGTCACTAAGATTTTTGATATTGATCCATCTCATTCTGTAAGTTCTATATGAGTTGCAGAATCACCATACTTCTTGTATTGGATATAGTATATGAGTTCATATTTGTTTTGGTCTAGTATAGGGCCTGCTTTCTAAAGCCATTTGTTAACAACTTTGTATGCTTTGGCTAGGAAGGTATTATTTGTTATGATTGAAGATGAGGAGACTGTGAGTTTGCTATCATCTATATATATCAGAATACCTATGTTAGATAGTTTGTCAGTCTCAAGTATTATGCAACTCAAGTCAAGTTGACTCAGCAGCTAAATCTTTGAGGGTTACAAAGAGAACTCAATAGAATTCTTGCTTAATTGTGTCAGCTACTTATACAAGTACGCTATTTGCTCTCATTTACATTGATAGTATTCTACAATCAGCCAAGAGGCTACTGGTTCAATTTCCTTGTCTATTATTCCATAAATACATATCTTTGGCCATAGTCAAGACAACTTATGATATCAAGGTTTGTTAGGATAGAAAAGATAACTTTATCCTGGAATACCTCTAGGAGGCCTGCTGAGTAAAATAACACTAGAATAGATGAGACTGGAGAGCTTTGTGGAATTTCATTTTTGACTGATTTGGAGTTACCTCTGGTGCTATTTACACAAATTGCTACTTTATGGTTGTCTAAGAAGTTAGTAGTCCATTTGAGGTATTCCAGTAGAATTTATCTTGATTATATCTCAGTGAGAAGGTGTTAGTGGTTTACAAAGTTGAAGAAGCCTTTGATATCAAATGTTAGTGCTGATATTACCTTATTTTGATTCTAGGCAGAGTATATATCATGTATAAATGTTATAGTAGCATCAATTGTAGAGGAGTTTGATCTTTCTCCAAACTGTGTTCCTGGTATTAGCTCATATCAGTCTACTATATATAATAGTCTCCTTGCTACAATTTCTTCAAGAATTTTGTCTAGGCATTCAAGTAGTATAATGAGATGGTATGCTTGTAGTTGTGAATAGTCAGGTTTGTTAGGCTTTCTGAGTACAACTGCTACTATTTGTCTCCATTGGATTGAATGATAGCCTTTGCTAAAGCATCTTTGAAATAGCATTGTAATTGGTTCTGTTGCTATTGGCCATACCTACTTTATTATTTTGTATATGATTTGGCTTGTTCCTGGTGCTGTGTTTGAGCTTGTAGAGAATAAGGCTTCACTTACTTCAGTGGATGTGATCTTAATAAATAGTATTAGGTCTGGAAGATTTAGTGGTTCTTGATAGAGTATATCTTAGAGGATGTCACATTTCTCCTAGTGTGAGATTGCTAGAGGGATATCTAGACTGCAAGTAAGAGCTAGCATTAGGTAGTTACAATTATCTATAGTCTATTTCCAAATGGACCATATGTCTATGGAGGAGATATTCTCTAAGATCTGGTTGGCCCAAATATATTTTGCCTGGTATACTTCTTGTTTAAAGAGATTTTGTGCTCATTTAATTTCTACTTTTATTTGGATGTCAAATGAGCCTGTTTTTTTTAATCTAGGTATGTTTTGAGTCTCTATACAGGTGGATTAATGTTACTGTCTTTGATAGGTCTTTGTTCTACCAGGGTTTGGTTTTGGAACTTGGTCTGTGTATTTTAGTTGTCTTTTTGTTTGCTTGATCAAAGGCTAGTATAATTGCTGTTGTTGCTTATTCTAATACTTCTATTGTAATGTTAGCTTTTGGGTTTATAGTAATGTTAATGTTATAATAGTTGTTCTTGAGTACTACATCAAAGGCCTCTACCCATTTTTCTTGGTCCATATTCTTGATGTTGAATTTTAGGCCATATGTATCATCAATTGGTTCTGTATTGTTGAAGAATGTCCATTGAATTGCATAGTAGTCTGAGCCATATGCAATTTCTTGGTTTATTGCCCAGTCTAATGGACGTCTGCTCTGTGTGGCTAGTCCATTAGCAAATATAAGATCTAGTACTGATGTATACCTATTTCTTGAGTGACTAAGATATATTGTTTTATCTGGTATGTTAAGAAGTCTAAAACCTTGTTGGGTGAGCCATTCCACTATTTCAATAGTTTTCTGCTTGTATTGTACTTGATCTTGATTTGCCCAGAGTATATGATATATGTTCCAGTCTCTTATGATAATAGTTAGTTGATTGAGTATTAAGGGAAGACATCAAATCAGTTTAGTTGCTCTGTCATTCTGGCAATTTCTATTATTGTAGAGATTGATAATTGTTATAGTTGGGTTTCTAGGATAGCTTGCTGAAAGGATTTGAATATTGCAATCCTAGATGATGTCTGATCTTAGTGTTATCTCTAGACCTGGCTTACATTGGGCACATGCCATAACTCTTGGCTTAGGGTCACCTGGTTTGTAAGTATTAACTGGTAGGATTGGTGTCTAGAAATTGTGGTCAATAGGTCCTTTTCTCCCATCTGGTGAGATCCTTGACCATAAGAGTTTCTGTAAAAGTAGAATGTTAGCTTTGTCAAATTGTTCATTTAAGAGTCCATAAATAACTGTGGGTTTTCTATTGCAGTTGAGTTGTAAGACTTTGATCTGTGAGTATAATGTAGGTATAGTTCTTGTAGTTGTACTATTCATGTTTAGGTTCTATATTTTGTGAGGGCAGCAGTTAGGACTTGATGAACTTCAGCTTCTAGTATATTGGTTATATTTATACCAGCTGTTTGGGCTAGGTCAGTTATGCTCTCAGTTTGTAGTGGAGGTAGAGTATTTGGTGAAGGTATAGTATTGGACTATCACAAATGGCCACTTACTGATTTGTGATTACTTGATTTGATAATCAAAGTGTTCAAAAAAGTGAAGTTAGATGAGCAGCAAAAGATGTTGTTAAGTCTGAGGTTTATCCTCAGACATACAGTTCTTAAATACATGATTGTGGTAGTCTATGTACCAGAACAGCCTACCACATGATCACTACCTATTGTTCTACATATAGGAGTGCTATTGTTCTTGAAATAAAGATAACCTAACTGTCTTAGGGCAGTCCTTTGTTCTATTCAAGGACAGATGATAATCTATGGGTAAAGATCAGTATTATGTGCAAACATTGAGGACCTTGTATCTCCATGGGATCTTATTGCCTTGGGATCTATTTATAGCCGAAAGAAGCACATTGAAGAGAGCTTCACGATGGTCATTGAAGCAAACAATTATATTAAGTGGTTCCCGAGATATCGGCGATTTAGTGTCTGGTGGCTTGATGATCACTGACTGATCTGCTGATAACTTGGTGAATACTGATTACTTTGAGACATTTTTGGTACCGTTTGAAAGGTCTTCTTAAGGGCTTTTAGTGGCCATTTAGATCGTCGAAATCAGTCAAGTATCTCTGGAGTTATGGTCCAAATGAAGTTTATGACATGGACTCTACTGGTATTTCTATAGTGCTTTGTGTTTTCTGGAAACACATGTCCTTTTTAGTAGAATTCTTGTTTGGTCAGTAGTTGGTTTGGGTTGTGAGAGGCCTGTTGCTTAGTTGTTTCCAATTCAAAGTCAACATTCAGGATATTGGGTCTAGTTAGAAGAGTGGTTTATGTTTTGTCTTTTTTCTCTTTTACAGTAAATACACATTGTTTCAGAGGATAGGTCATAGTAGGTCTTTATATTGTCTACTATAGTTGGTTGGCTAGGTCTAGGGTACTCCAATTCTGGGTGCTTGTCACCACAAACTCTATAGCATAGTTCAGGGGCTTGGTATCTAGGTGTTCTATGACTAAATTCCTAGCATTTACTGCATTGGATAAGTAGGGGCCTGTCTGACCATCCATCCTTGGGTCTTTGTTATCACACCAAAGATTGAGAGTATCTTGTGTTTTGTAAGGAAGGACTGGTAGATCTTCTGTAAGTCTATTGTAAAAACAACTAACAAGTAGTTCTGTTGGGATAATTCAGTAGCTAAGCATACCTATTTGGGTTTTAGTACTATATGATAGACAATTACCATATATTCAGGGTTGGAGTAGTGAAGGTTATTGTAAATAAAATCTAAAGAGTATATTTCTTCACTGTTGTTATTTTAGGTTCCTGTTTGTACATTGTTGATCTCAATTTTGAACTATTTTTTGTCTTCTCTGATCATACCTGTTACTTCTGGGATAATAATGTTAGTGATACCCTCTGTATATGGGAAAATGTCTACTATTGTCAGATCTGAGCATGTGATAACAATACAGTTACTCCAGTGGTTCCATTTGACTACTATAATAGCTAGTTTGTCTGGGGCTCTATTTTCTTTGAGGCAATGGTTAATGTTGTTCACAGTGGTGAGATTGTTTTCCCTGGTTGTAGTATCTGTACCTAGTGAAAAGCACACTACAAAACAAGTTAGGTTATATGCCCTGTTTGGATTGAAGGTTTTAGGGTTCTAGGAGGCTGGTGGGCTATTTGATGTGGACAAATTCTTGGGTACATTATTGGCTGTCTGGACATAGGATTTGGTCAATAGATGAAGTGTGTGTTTGCTGGCTTCTAGGCCTTCTATTGGTTCTCTATAGTTTAAGGTGACTTTCTTAGGTTCATTTACTTATTTGCTTAGTTTGTCTACTTTTTCTGTTAGCTTAGCCAGGGTCTCCAGTATTTGCTTATCTGATTGGGTCTCTTTATGGGAGGAGTTGATTGGGAGTTTTTCTGTAATAATGTTTAGTAGATCAAACACTTCATCTATAATAAAGAGTTCTGCAATAGAAGAGGTTTTGGTTAGCATTAATATATTTCAGACAGTTACTTTGGCCTCTGATATACTGCTGAGAAGGAGAGTTTTCAGTGATATAAGTATGTCCATTGGTTGAGAGGTGGGGTATGGTGTTCCACTCTGGTGATCAGGTATAGGAGTGATAGGTTAACCAGAAAATTCATCCTCATTTATCTCATTGGCCCAATTTTTGAAACAGTGTTCATGTCTGAGATGTTTTGAGTTTCTCTTTGAGGTGAATAGTAGTGAGTCATTTGGGTCTTCATAGATGTTGCTTCTGAGCACAAGGAAGACTGAGCAGTGTGCTAGTAGGCTTAGTAAAGGTATTGAGGTTCTGATTCCTGGGGATCTAGGTATATTATGTAGGTTTTGTTTTTCCACTGGATGTATCTCCAGTATTAAACACATTCATATCCTCACATGTAAACTTTTTGTGTTGGTAATGGTTCATGTGAGAGAAATATCATATAGTAAAAGATGTATAAGTAGCTTATATGAATTGAATAAGAACTCTATCAAGTTCTTCTTGTTAACTCAAACTAGGAGTAGTTCTAAGGCATTTCAGTCTAAGTTCTTACACCTGGGATGTACTCTACAGTATATATGCTACTACAGCTAAAGTGTCCTTGATCCTATAGTTGTAGTGACTTAGCCTGAGATAACTCAATTACATTCCTAGTCTGAGTTGATAAGGAGAACTTGATAGAGTTTCTATTTTATTGTAGAATACTACTTATATATATTCTGTATTTACTTCTATTTATAAGGTCCTATGCATCTCTTTTGAGTCATTCTCTCTTATGTGTCTGCCAATTACCTAATTAAATAAAAAAGAAAAGAAAAGAAATATAAATAATAACTTAGCCACTTTGGTCATGTTATGATACCATCCCTCTCTTAAGATTTCTTGTACCAAGGATTTTTACAACTCATAGTAGGGGTCACAGATATTCCCCATTTCATTATTATCTTCCAAGTTTTCTTGCCCAATTTCTTCTTCTTCCTCTTTTATTATTTCTATTGTTTTTTGTTCTTTTACTTATTCTTCTTTTCATTGTCTCCAATTTCTTTTTTAGTCTTGTCTAATATTCTTTATCACACCTCTTATCTGACCATCTAAATAATTTTCTTACTATAAACCTTCCTGGTAATTCTCTTCTCCTGAATATTCTTTTTTTTTCTTGTTTCCAAACATTCTTTATATCTCACTAATACTTTCTTTCAAACTCTTTAACCACTTCCTTTGCATTTTCCAGGTTTTCTATTCCCTCCCAAGTATCCAATTCTACTGTAAATCCTTTTTACCATACTAAATACTTGTCTTTTTCTCTAACCCACTACTTATTTAGTATTCTCTCAACCTTCTATTTGTGAGGGTGACTGGAGTAGAGCTTCCAGGAGAATCCTCAGTTTACAATTATACTCTGGAGTATGTTACAACTCATCTTCTAGAAAAATCCTTAGAGAATAGAATAAGGCTCCTGGAAGGGTACTTTACACTATATATACAAGTTTCCCTAGCTATGGAATGTTCTGAGAATCAGAGTTAGGAATGCAGAAGTAGACAACTAATTAAAGGTTATGTAATTATTATATAATTAGTGCAGAGTCACTCTGGTGGGCTATCACTAGTACGTTAGGAGTGCAACTTAGTATAGTTTTCTTACAAATCTGCTCTGCTCTGGTCACCCTTATATATTGCACCTTCTACAAAGTCAATTGCATAGTTATACAGTTTCTGTATTGGCATTCTCTCTGACTTATTCTTTAAAAACACATTTTTATACTTATATAACTACTCTAGCACATGAGTCTTTTAGGTCTTTGTATCTTTGCAATCTAAGTTCCCATATTGGTCTCAATTGTTGAGTATAGTTGCAATCATTATTGTCTGTTGATAACTGTCTGGGTCAGTTGTGTCTGCCCAGCTAAGATTATGGTTGTTGGGGTTCTCATCTCCTATGTTGTCTAATAAGAGAAATCTGCTGACATCCAGTTTGAGGTAAAGTTCATTAGCTCTTGCTTCTATATCTTATGTTTTATAGGCTTTACTAGTACATATATCTGGGCACCTGGTGAACTCCCATTGATCTTTTTGCCAATCAATATTTGGATTATGCTTATACAAGTACAAATACCCAATCATCATCTCCTTATTCTCTAAGTTGGTAACAAAGAGGTACTGGATTGTCTTATACAATCCAATTTCTACATAAGCTCAGACATACTCAGTTATATATCCTGCCTTGTTAGGAGTGCCATCCACATTGATTACACAATACAGATTTGCTAGTTTATGTATTACCAGGTTATGATTTTCTATAACAACTCTGTCGACAAAGTTTGTAGTAGCTCCCAAATCAACTAAAACCTTGGTCTATACTTTCTTTCCACATACCCAAAGTATAACTGGAATTTTAAAGGAGATAGTCTTATTGTATGCTATATTATTATATTACAAGATTCCAGTACTACTTCCGACTTTTATAAGCTAATAGAGAGTACACTTTCCTCCAACTATAGATCACAGATATTATACTCTATAGTTCCAAGAGAAAATCCAATTTGGGTATCCCTTTTCTCTTCCAACTTGGAAGAACAGGATCAGGGATTTCCTCAATTGACACACTATTAATTTTGATGTTCTTAGGAGAGGAATCTAGATCATCACTATCTTTCTTTAACATCTTTAACAGCCATGCTTTAAATAACTAATTCTTATTCTTGCTTGGACCCAGTAGAGATGGTTTCTGAAAAGAGGTCTTATGAGGACGCTTGTCCTCATTACCAGGCTTGTCATAACAGTCTACCATATTGTGTATTTTTGATTTATTCTTAAAGCCTTTTCCAGTATATATCTAATAGTATCATGAGCTCTTCCCTTTCTTTCTCTGAATCTTATCTATTTCTATTGCATCCAGGTTCTTTTTTTCTCTACTCTTCTTTCCAATTACCTCTGGACTGAATATTGCACTCTGGGCCTTGTCTGGATATAAGATCTTGTATGCTTGCATTAACAACTTTAGATAGTCATCTTATGTTTTTGGAAATTGATTTGTAATTTCATAGATAATGAATACATTTTGCAGCTCATCAGGAACAATATAAGAACTTAGACTGTAATACCTTAGAACTACTCCTAGTCTGAGTTGACAAGAAGAACTTGATAAAGTTCCCATTTGATTGCTATACACTACTTATACACATTCTGTATTTACTTCTATTTATAAAGTCCCATACATCTCTTTGAGTCATTCCCTCTCACACATCTGTTGATTTCCTAATTAAATAAAAAGAAAAAGAAAAGAAATATAAATAATAACTTAGCTATTTGATCATGTCATGACACCATCTCCCTCTTAAGATTCCTCATCCTGAGGATTTTTACAACTTATAGTAGGGATCACAGATGTTCTCCATTTTATCATTATCTTCTTCTGTCCACTTCTTGATTCTCAAGTTTTCCTGCTCAATTTCCTTCTCTTGCTTTTTTATTATTTTCATTGTTTTTTGTTTCTTTGCTCTTTCTTCTTTCTATCTTCTCCAATTTCTTTCTAACCTTGCCCAGTATTTCTTGTTGTATCTTTTATCCAACCATCTAAATAATTTTCTCACTGTAAACCTTCCTGGTAATTCTCCTCTCCTAAATGTCCTTTCTTTCTGTTCTTGTCTTTAAACATCCTCTATGTCCTGCCAATATTCTTTCTCAAATTCCTCAACTGCTTCTTTTGCATTTCCCAAGTTTTTCTTCCTTTCCTAGATATTGGATTCTACTGTGAACCCTTTCCACCATACCAAGTATTTGTTCTTCCCCCTTATTTGTTATTTGTTTAGGATCCTCTTAACCTCCCATTTCTTCTCTTTTTCAATTATAACTGGGGCTGGTTGTTCCTTTCTCTGCCCCTCTACTTGCTCTATGTATTTTTGTATTCTACTAATGTTGACTACTGGATGTATTTTTACTATACTAGGTAGTTCTAATTCTACTGCATTCAATGATACAATTTTCTTTATCTTGTAAGGCCCTACAAACCTTTCTGTCAACTTTTCTGTCCTCCTCCCAACCATCTGATATTTCAGATCCTTAGTACCCAGTATCACTAAGTCTCCTACTTTATACTCATCAACTTCTGCCCTCTTCTTATCTATATACTTCTTCATTTCTTCTTGTGCCTTTCCTAGTGCTACTTTTGCTTCTTTCTGAATTTCCCTTATATTTGTCACAAATTTCTTAGCTCTCTCATATTTCCTCTTCCTTCTTGTTTCAAACCCTATTCTAGGATCTTGTCTGTAATTTGCCTTAAAAAATGACGTTTTAGTACTTGAGTATACTTTATTATTGTAGGTGAACTCTATTGTTCCTAACCAATCAGGCCACTGTTCCTGCCTATGGTCAATAAACATTCTTAAGTACTGCTCTAGTTCCTGATTAACCCTCTTAGTCTATCTATCTGTTTGAGAGGGTAGAACACTATCAACAATTTACTTTTAATCTCTAATATCCTATTTAACTCTTACATTATCCCTGCCATGAACTGGGGTCCTTTGTCTGAAATGATACTCTCAGGTAACCCATGTAACTTCTACACATTGCCTCTAAACAATCTGGCTAGTCCTTCCACCAACATCTTTCTGTAGTAGAAATAAAATATACCATTTTTGTCAATCTGTTAACTGCCACTAAAATTGAGTCATATTCTTGTACCAGCAGCAACTTAGTGATGAAATCTGCTGAGATATATGCCCAAGGTTTCTCTAGAATCAAATTTGGCATTAGTTTTTCTGCTGGTTGTTTTGTGTGGTTTTTATTATACTAGCAGGTGTCATATCCCTTCATATATTGCTTTACTTCTTTCATAACTCCTGGCCACCAAAAGTTCCTAGTGACCAATCCTACCATTTTTCACTGTCTCCTGTGCCCTTTTACTGGCATATCATAATAAAACTGAATAATTTCTGTTCTCAGTTTCTTATCTTTTGGTACATATATCTTCTCTTCCTTATATATGATGCCATCAACTTCTCTCTACTCTTTATCTCTTAGTATTTTTACCTCTGCTCATTTCATTTCTTCCACTATTTTGATTACCTTGTCATCTTTGACTTTTGACTGCTTTACTTTTTCTAGTAAATCTACTCCTTTTACTATTACTTCCACTTTTTCTGTCTTTTTGACTTCCAACTATTCTGGCTTTACCAATGTTTTGTCCTTATTGTCCTTTTTTACTCCTATTTCCCAGTCCAGTCTCCTGCTTAAGCTGTCTGCCTTTCCTATCTTACTCTCTGGAACATATTTTAGTATAGAGTTAAATCTTGATAAATACAAGGCCCATCTGGCTTGTTTTCTACTCAATTTCTGCACTTTCATAAAATATTTGAGGTTCTTGTGATCTGTCCAAATCTTAAACTTTGTCATCATTCCTTCTAGGAAGTGCCTTCATGCCTCCAAATACCTGACTACAGCTAACATCTCTTTGTCATGTATCTCATAGTTCCTTTCAGTGTTGCCTAGAGATTTTGAGATAAAAGCCACTGGTCTCTATAAGTCATCCAAGCACTTCATTGAGAGTACTCCTCCAGTTGCATAATTCAAGACATCTGCTTTTACCCTAAATTCCTTGTCTAAATCTAGGGCTGCCAATACTGGCCTTGTTGTAAAGATCCTTTTAAGCTTGTCAAATGCTTGTTGTTGCTTGTCTCTCCACTGCCACTTTACATCTTTCCTCATTAGCACATTCATTGGTCTCACTACTCAAGCAAAGTTCTTGATAAACCTCCTATAGTAATTTGTAAGGCCTAAGAACTTTCTGATATCTTTTACATTTTTTGGTTCTAGCTAACTCAGTACTCTATTTACTTTCTTCTTCTTTATCTCTATCCCATTGGGTCCTATGATGACTCCAAGGAACCCAATCTTTCTCACTTTTCACATACACTTATCTGGCTTCACATAAAGATCATTCTCTTCTAGCCTTCTTAGTACTTCCTCTATGATTTCATCATGTCCTTCCTCTGTTTCAGTTCCTACCAATACATCATCTACAAATATAGTAACTTTGCCTTTGTTTACTAAGTCTCTCAGGATCTTGTTTATCATTGCCTAAAATATAGCTGGTAAGTTTGTTATTCCAAAAAATATCACAGTTGGCTTAAACAATCCTATATATGTTGTAAATGCTCTCTTTTACTTATCTCTTTCCTTTATCCTTATATTGTTAAAGCCCTACCACAAATCTATTTTTGTAAATACTCTTTTACTCCCCATATTGTCAATTAGGTCTGTTATCAATGGTAATAGGTAGTTGTTCTTTATAGTTTGTTTATTTAGGTTGCAGTAGTCTATAACCATCCTCTTACTCTTATCTTTCTTGCTCACAAAGAACACCAGCAATGTCTGAGGGGATTTAGATGGTCTGATATACCCCTTTCTCAACTGGTCATCTACAAAATTCTGGACCTCTTCTCTCTCATTTCTAGATAGAGGGTAAATCCTTCTCTTTTATAGTTTGAACATTTCTTTGAGGTCTATAGTGTAATTCCAGATTTTCCTTGTTGGCATCCTTTCTAATTCTACTTTTCCAAATACCTTTCTCCACTTTAAAAATTTCTGCAGCACTATTTCTTCAATCTTTCTATGGTCTGCTTTAACTTTTTCTTCTCTTCCCCAATCTTCTTAATTATTTACTGCCTATCTTACAGTCTTTTTCTCTTCCAGGATTACTACTCTCTTCCCTTTCTTTGCTCTCTTTTCTTCTTTCAACTTTGTATTCCTTCCACACAGTAGCAGATATCTTGTCATTTTAATCTCCCCTGTTTCCTAGTTGATTTCTGGATTATGGGCCCATAGCTATAGCATGCCCAATATGATATCTATTTTTCCTAAGTCACATACATCCATTTGCATTCTTTCTATGTAATTTTTGTAGTACATGTTTACTTCTACTTGGTGTGTTATTACTTCTGGACTGTTATTTGTACCATTCACATTTCTTACTACTACTGGTCTTTTCAATTTCTGCAGCCTGAATCCATATTTAGCTGCTATCTTTCTATCCATAAACATTCCTATTGTGCCACTATCCAAGAGCACCTTTATAGTTACACTTTCATATATATCTATCTTTTCTACTCTAATATTTAGCCATACTTCTCTAAATATTTTAAACGTCCTTCTCAAGTCTCTCTACTTATCTCTCTCTTTTGCTGCACCTTTCAGACCCTCTATCTGTGTGCTGCTACTCCCCAGTTCCATCACTGTCTTTTTTTGTCTATTCTACATTTTGGGCATAATATCTCTCTTCTTTTCTATTTTGATATCTTTCTTATAATTGTATCTCTTCTTTCACACTTTACACATTTCACTCTCGTCATTTCTCCTCTTCTTGCTTTTCCTTCTCTCCAATTCCATGCTTCTTGGCACAAGTCATACCATACATTTCTTGATTGTTTCTTAAGGAGAAATTCTTGTCCTTGATTTTCATAGGTCTGCACTCCCTTGCCTTTGTACCCTCTACAGTCCATATATATCACCACTGTCTCCCTTGTTATCCATTCTCTCTCAAGTAAGAGTGTACCTTTTGGAGGCATATTCTACTTTTTACAGTACTCTTATACCTTTTTCTGTATAGGACATGCCAGCCTCCTCTGCTGCTGTATCTTTTGTGGTCTGGCTACATGCACCACCTCTTCCTTCCTTCTTCTCTTCTTTCCAATCTCAATATTTGGGCATTTCTATTTGAGATGCCCATTACCCCAACATCTGAAACATCTCACTTCTTCTATCATCTCTTGCCTTCTCACTTTTACCTCTTCCCTTACTTTATATTGTATCACCCTACTTGCTATCACTGCAAATTTATTTTGGGAAATCAACTTCCCTTTCTTCTCTACCTTTTTACTCCTACAGTTACAGACCAGGTGCCCAAACCTTTTATACCCCTAATATATCCTTCTTTCTTTACCTTTTATTTCTGCCCTTAGCTTGGCAAGGGCACACCATTGGTTGAGTATCCTACTCATGAGAGAGTTGTATTGCTCTAGAGACATGATGCTGTATCTCCAGAGAAGTCAAATGAGAAATGATCTTACTACTGTTACATCTACTAGAGCATAAGATTTTCACCCAGCTAGATACCTACTGTCTTACTTACTACTGCCCTAGTAATATGGTTATACTATCATCCCAAAGAGAGGATCTCTAATCTAAATGCCTTCCTAAAGATGTAGCTTCTCTCCTCTGCATGTACAGCCCACAATAGGACTTCAGCACAAGGTTTCTACTAAGAATGGCACAAGTATACTACACAACACCACTCAATTGTGAGATCAGGTCTCAGACACAATATCTGAGCTTGGTACTGTGCTTCCACTAATAGTTTCTAACTGACTATCAAGTTCCCTTAAGCCTAGGGCCTGGCTATGTCATAGTGGTCCTGAGCTGTGCTATCTAGGTACCAAGGAGATAAGAGAATAAGTTGACAAGGCTCTGTGATGAACAGTGCTGGTAAAGGAATTGAGTTCTAGTATAAGAACTTTGTCACAAACTTTATTCAGATCATAACTCTGGGAATACTTGACCAATTTCAACAATCTAAATGACTACCAAAAGCCCTTAAGAAGACCTTTTGAATGATACCAAAAACATCTCAAAGCAATCAGTATTCACTGAGTTATTAGCAGATCAGTTGGTGATTACCAAGTTACCAGACACTAAATCGCTGATATCTCAGGAACTGCTTGATGTAATTGTTTGCTTTAACAACCATTGTAAAGCTCTCTTCAATGTGCTTCTTTAGGCTATAAATAGAGCCCTAGGCAATAAGATCCCATGGAGATATAAGATCCCATAGAGATACAAGGTCCTCAATCTTTGCATATGATACTGATCTTTATCTATAGATTATTATCTATCCTTGAATAGAACAAAGGACTACCCTAAGACAGTTAAGTTATCTCTATTTCAAGAACAATAGTACTCCTATATGTAGAACAATAAGTAGTGGTCATGTGGTAGACTATTCTTGTCCACAGACCACCACAATCATATATTTAAGAACTATATGTCTGAGGATAAACCTCAGACTTAACAACATCTTTTGCTACTTGTCTAACTTTGCTTTTTTGAGCACTTTGATTATCAAATCAACCAATTACAAATCAGTAAGTGGCCATTTGTGATAAACTTAGACTGTGATACCTTAGAACTACTCCCAGTCTGAGTTGACAAGAAGAACTTGATAGAGTTTCTATTTGATTGCTATACACTATTTATATACATTCTGTATTTACTTCTATTTATAAAGTCCTGCATATCTCTTTTGAGTCATTCTCTCTTACACATCTGTTGATTTCCTAATTAAATGAAAATAAAAAGAAAAGAAATATAAATAATGACTTGGCTATTTGGCTATGCTATGACAAATAACCTCCTTCATTATTTTGATATGAACTTCGTCACTATAGTTAATAATCCTTGCCAACACCCTGTACTATTCTACATATTTGATGAAGTTCTTCCTTGCTAGGTCATTGTTGACCCAGAGTACCATTAATTCCTTTTTCACTCTCTCTTTGTTATCTCATTGTCCATAAATATTTTTGAGTTCTTGAACAAATTTGCCCCAAGAACCAACACTCAATCCTGCTTTAACCTTATTATAATATGATTTCATATATATACTGGCAGAAGTATATAAATAGGTAAGGGCATATATGATTTTCTGATTATCCAATATAACACCAGATGCCAAACAATATAGAGCAATCTGGCTCAACCAATCATGTAGATACATCTTATTTTCAGAGCCTATAAATGTTGGTAGCTCTGGCACCTTGGTTTTGGAGATGATGTTTTCTCCAGAAAGTTTTGTTAGCTCCCTCCAAAGATAAACAACTTCTGCCTCCAAAGTTGCAATTTTATTGTATGCAATGGTCAAGGCACCATTATAGTGGTTGATTGCTCCATTGAGCACCTGATCAACATAGTTCTTGAGGGTCAGAGTGGTACTCTGATACACATTTCACAGCATCTATATCTCTATCTCATTCCAAGATATATACTCAGAGCTGATACTATTTCTGACAAGTGTGTTCCAGTTTTCAGCACTGAAGTCAGCAAAGAAAACAGTGGTGGTGAAGTTGGTAAAAGTTGACATATCTAATTTAAGTAATTAATTATGGTTCTTGAGTATGTTTTCAAAGGAGTAAAAGAAAAAAACATCCAAATTTAGCCTTTTAATGCCATTATGTTACACTAAATACCATTCCAATTATATTATGTCTATGGAATAGTGATATTGGGCTCTAGAAGAGCTTTACAAATCTCTGGTACTCTAGTAGCTAGTTTGGAAAAATCTACATCCTTAAGATACTTACAAACACCTTTTAGTATTTTCCACTCCTTGGTTATGAGCTTGTGACTACTTTTGTCCAGCTCTATGATTATATTCTGCAGTCTATTGAACTATTTCTACAGTGAGTCATACTGTGGATCCTCAGCCCAGATCTTGTTTTTGCTTATTTTAGCAAAGAATAGTGATATATGATCCAAGATGGGTTTCAAGAGTTCTTTGTACTCCTTTATGCATAATAACTTTTTGGTTTTGCAAGAATGTAGTTTTAGGGGGCAGAATGCAAAGTAGAAGTCGTCTACTTTATACCAGCAGGGGTTTGCTTCAACAAGTCTGTTATAGAGTTTAGTAAATGGAGTAGGTTCCATTCCTATCCTTTCCAGCAATGACTTCTCAGTCACACTTTCCTTTTTTAGTGAAAGGTGTTCAGCAAGAGTCTTGGTATTTCTGATGGCGGGCATAGTTTGGGAGCAAAAGTGAGCATGATATCCCTAGTTCAGTAGATGAAGAATAGAGGTCTCAGAATAGTTTCAGCTACTTGCAAGAGTTTTTTGGAAATGTTTATACAAGTCCAAAATCTTTCAGAACCAGCTGTGATATACAAGCTAGCTTGCTCCCAATAGTTTGAGAAACAGACCTTCTCCTTTATGCTTGGGGTCCAGCCTACTATAGAGATAGGTCCTTGATAGAAACCTACTTTAAGCCTTTAGTAAGTTATCTGTCCTGTAACAGGAATAGAGACATCCTCAGAAAGTCATATTGTCCTATAACAGAAACAAAGAGACCCCCTTATAACCTCCTAGACCCACATCTGGAATGAACACAACTCTATGTCCTGTATAGAGACAATAGGGACAGAAAACAGTAGACTTAACAAACTATTACAAATGGCTACTTACTGATTTGTGATTGAGTGATTTGATAATCAAAGGGTTCAAAAAAGTGAAGTTAGACAAGCAGCAAAAGATATTGTTAAGTCTAAGGTTTATCCTCAGACATATAGTTCTTAAATATATGATTGTGGTGGTCTGTGGACAAGAATAGTCTACCACATGACCACTACTTATTGTTCTACATATAGAAGTACTATTGGTCTTGAAATAGAGATAACTTAACTGTCTTAGAGTAGTCCTTTGTTCTATTCAAGGACAGATAATAATCTATAGATAAAGATCAGTATCATATACAAAGATTGAGGACCTTATATCTCTATGGGATCTTATATCTCCATGGGATCTTATTGCCTAGGGCTCTATTTATAGCCTAAAGAAGCACATTGAAGAGAGCTTCACAATAGTTGTTAAAGCAAACAATTACATCAAGTAGTTCCTGAAATATCAGCAATTTAGTGTCTGGTAACTTGGTGATTGCCAACTGATCTGCTAATAACTCAGTAAATACTGATTGCCTTGAGATATTTTTGGTATTTTTTAAAAGGTCTTCTTAATGGCTTTTGGTAGCCATTTAGATTGTTGAAATTGGTCAAGTATTCCTGGAGTTATAGTTCAAATGAAGTTTGTGACACTTTCTCACAAACAAAAAACTATTTGAACCCAAAGTGATATATTTTGGATTGTACAACTTACCAGGAACATTCTAGCAGATGATAACAAGTATATTTTGAGAATTACTACAGAAAGGAAGCCTAGTGAATTATATGGATGACTTTGTAGCAAAAATAGAAGAAAAACTAGAGAAACACACAATTAGATTCTTAAAGATAGTGAAAAAATACAATTTACATTTCAAACAGTCAAAATGTAACTTTAGTGCTACAAAAATACCCCTATTAGGAGTATGAGTTGGAAATAGAGAAGTACAAATGAAAGAAAAAAAGATCAAAACAGTCAAGGAATAGAAAACACTAACAAAAGTTAAAGATATTGAAAGCTTCCTAGGATTTGCAAATTTCTATTAATGATTTATCAAAGATTTCAGCTATATTGCATTACCACTGAACTGATCAAAAGAAAAAGGAGATTGGAAATGGATGGATAAAGAACAAGGAGTATTTGAAGAACTAAAAAAAAGAATAACTATACAACCAGTACTAGTATTACCCAAAAGAAAAGAAAAATTCAGAGTGAAAGTAGATGCATTAGAACATACAATTGGAGGAGTTCTCTTACAGGAGCAAGAAGGAAAATAGAGACCAATTGCTTTTCTATCCAAAATAATATTGCCTACAGAAAAAAACTATGAAATCTACAATAAAAAATTACTGGCTATGGTCAAAGCACTGGACAAATGGTAATAATACTTACTTGTCATGAGCCACCTTGACTACGATAATGAGCTATAAATAGAATGGACATGGACTGGAGTTGAACTAGTAGCTGATAGATAGCTTGTAGTTTAAACAAGAACAAATACTATACTTGTATATATAGTAAACTACAATTAAGCAAGAACCCTATGAAGTTCTTTTTTAACTCTGAAGAACTGCCTTGAGTTAAACCCTAGCTTAAGGTTTCTGAGTCAGTTGCTGGCATTACTGGATACAGTTGAAAAGTTTAAAGTATAGACAGACTATGAAAACTTAAAATACTTCAAAGAACTATATAAACTTAATAGATGACAAGCAAAATGATATTTAGAACTACAAGACTACAACTTTATACTATGCTATATACCAGGAAAGACAAATATAAAAGCCAACATACTATTAAGAAGGAAAAAAGTAGATACAAAAGAAAACAACCAGGATACACAATTACTAAAAGAAGAACTATAGATATAAAGAACATCAACTTAACAAGAGACTTCTATATCACAGTCTCCTATAACAACTGTATCACAAGGACATGTATAAGAGCTCTGTTATACTATTTACACCTATACTCTATCCTTTGTAACTGTTTGCCAAGCCCCTATATTATAAACCAGTAATTGTAGTTAGCATTTCAGTTTTGTTCTCCACCTAGTAAACTCCATCTGAATCCATCTATTGCTCCTCAGTATTCTAGAAGAAATTATTACTATCTGAAGAGAGCCTACTGTGGAGGTTAATCCAACCTATAAGTTGAGATCAAGCTCTAGGGAAAACCAGAGTCCCTATTTGACCATAGAACAAAACTAAAAAAACCCTCCACACTCACACCAGAACCTGCTCTACTGCTATATCACAAGCCCTTACCCCTGATCCCCAAACAGAACATTGTATATGACACAATGGTCTTTACCCCAGACCTTCTAGAAAATCTACCATCACCCCTGTTGAACAATCCTTTACTGTGTCACAAGCAAGGAATCAGTGCCTTACATTCTTAGAACCACTAGAGGAGTGTCACAAACTTTATTTAGACCATAATTCTGGGAATACTCAACTAATTTCAACAATCTAAATTACTACTGAAAGCCCTTAAGAAGACCTTTCAAATGGTACCAAAAATGTCTCAAAGAGATCAGTATTTACTGAGTTATCAGCAGATCAGTCTACAATTATCAAGTTACCAGATATTAAATTACTGATATCTCAGAAACTGCTTGATGTAATTGTTTGCTTCAATGATCATTGTAAAGCTCTCTTCAATGTGCTTCTTTTGGCTATAAATAGACCCTGAGGCAATAAGATCCTATAGAGATACATGGTCCTCAATATTTGCATATAATACTAATCTTTATTTATAGATTATCATCTGTTCTTGAATAGAACAAAGAACTATTCTAAGATGGTTAAGTTATCTCTATTTCAAGAACAATAGCACTCCTATATATAGAACAATAGGTAGTGATCATGCGGTAGGCTGTTCTGGTACATAGACTACTACAATCATGTATTTAAGAACTGTATATCTGAGGATAAACCTTAGACTTAACAACATCTTTTGCTACTGTTTAAACTTTGCTTTTTTGAGCCTTTTGATTATTAAATCATCAACTTACAAATCAGTAAGTGGCCATTTGTGATAACAATCATGTATTTAAGGACTATATGTCTGAGAATAAACCTTAGACTTAACAACATCTTTTGTCACTTGTCTAACTTTGCTTTTTTGAGTCTTTTGATTACTGGATCAGCAAATCACAAATCAGTAAGTGGCCATTTGTGATAAGGAGATAGCAGAGAAGACAAATGAGGACATAACCAGCAAACCACTGGAACTCTTGACAGGACTTCCAGGACCTGAAGAAACTTGAGCACAGAGTCTATACACCAAAATATCTAATCTGGAACTACAAGTAGCCTTATTAGCTATTGCCAGACAGCCAGGCAACTGTTCTTACAAAAAACTTCAAGTAATCAAGGAACCTGACCCCTTTAGTAAAGAGGAACTAGAAGAGCTACAAGCATTTGTGTTTTAGTGTCAAATCTATTGTTATGCTTGTAAAGGGAAATTTACTGATAATGCTAACAGAGTATTCTTTGCCATATCCTATCTCTGGAGCATTGCTCTGGATTTCTTTGAACTATTTATAAATGAACTAGATCCTCTCTATGACTTAGATTTCCTGGAAGACTAGCCAGTATTTGTTTAGAAACTGTCCAATTTATTTAGGTCCTGTTTACCTAAGGATAACAATGAAGACACAATAGTATTTATTCTCTTCCCCAGCAATAGCAAGGCTATTGATTATTTTATTTGCTTTGTAAAGTATTGAAACTACATCTGTTGGGATAAACAAGCCCTTTACAAGGTAGTAAAAAATACTATTCCAAACTACATCCAGGACAAAATGTATTATAGCCAGAAGGATATATCTTTGTTTGAAGAGTTCAAAAGAGTAGTTCTATGTATCAACAATAACTACTAGAAAAGAATTCAGAATAACAAGAACAAGCTGCAAGCAAACTGTCTTTCCTGGTACTATGCTTCTAAACTACCAAAATAGGAGTCCACCAAAAACCCCTAGACTGATAAAAAGATACCCAAGTTTCTGTCAACCTCAAGGACCTTATCTAGACCAATACCCCTTAGAACCCCTACCAGTAATATATTAGGGGTAGATGATTGGCTTACACCCTTAGAACAACAACACTACATGAGCCTAGGTTTATGCTTACAATGCAAACAGTTCAGTCACTTGGCTAGAGTCTGCCCAAAGCAGATATTGAGATCCTGTAGTAGCTTGGGAGCACATATAGCCTAATTGGAACCCCTGCCAGACTTAACAGAATTACCAAAAAAATAAGATAGTAGTATCATGCTAGGTAGCCTTTTTAGGCAATATTCATGACATTTGTTACAAGAACTTTACAATAATTCAGCTTGAGAAGCAAATATGACTTCCTAACTATAACCACTAGACACCCAGTTTTGGACTTGTATACACCACTCAGATAGTAGAATAGTGGTTATGATTACCACTATACTAACCTTATAGGGCCTGTTTAGCCATTCTATATTAAATACAACCTAGAACTTCCTTCTAGAAGTGCTCTCAAGGGCAACAAGAACCTTAGGGAGGCTAGCTTCTCTTGGTATAACAATGTCATAACTCAGCAGCTGTCTTATTTAATAGATTAGGGTTTAGAGTTACTATTAGATCTTGGTGATTACTTTTGATGGATGACTATGACTAAAGACATCAGAACAGTCCTCTTGAGGGCAATACTACTAGGATATCTAGGCTGGAGGGGATATCCAGAAATATAAAGGAAGGTCAGAAGTATTGAAGAATTGGATAGAGGTTGAGAGTGTCATAATTAAGAAGATTAACAAAGATACTAGGTTTGAGAGTGGATTGCTTATGCTTACATCAAGGCTCCTTGACATATACCAGAAGATCAAATTCAATGGGTAGACATAAAAAAAGGCTAAATAGGAGAATTAGAGAGATAGAGAGCACTAACTGTATAATCAGAAGGAGATTCTGTCTTATCATTCCACTTTCTGCCATAATGGGCCATTGGAATGTTTCTTTTGTTTTTCTATTTGTTGACTCTATGCTTTGTAATCCTAATATATACTCTAGTAGTACAGAGGGGCCAAACAACAAGTGACCCCTATTATTTCCCTTTTTCTGTCACTCTAGAGCTCCACTGCTATTTTTGAGTAATTGAGATTTCTTCTTATTTTTCTTTTATAAAAACCTATACAAAGTATCTCTTAAGAGAATATCTTACTTTGAGAAGGACTTGGACATTCACTTAACTAGAAGTTTAACCACTCACTACATGTTTTTGGAGTAGATTTCCAACTATACAGTCAATTGAAGTAGAGCCTATATAAGGATATAGGAGTTCTAGGCAGTATTACTGTATTGACAATGAGCCAGGCTACTAGACTAGCTTGAGAAGAATAGTATCATGGTACAAGATAAATATACACCTTTGAGATCTATAATTAACTGGGGTCTTCTTGAGAGGACACCAAAAACAGTATTCTTCTCTGGTTTCTATTAGATCTATCTATTATTCATTTTTACTTGTAAGCTTTCTTTTTTTCTGATTTATCTCTCCTATACCTACTTGTTTGTACATAGCTATGAAACAGCTTGGAGATTCTGTCTCTCTGATCTGTCACCTTACCTTTGTAATCCCTTTTATCTCCATCAGCAGTTTGTTTACCTTCTAATGAGTTGACCACCTAACTATCACCAGGAAGAGTCCCTTACAACTAGAGGCTGTAACCCTCTCTACTCCAAAATCCCTTCTTGTCTCATTATGTTCAATTCTAGTTCTGGGAGATTTCAAGAGACTAGTAGATTCTGGCTTATTAAACTACTTTATAGACTCAAGTTTTGCTGCTACTCACTGACTGTCATTCTGAGATATTAACCCTCTTCCTCTAACTCTAATAGATGGTACTATTAACCACTGTATATTCTAAATTGTAATGTTACCAATTCAGTTGATTTGCAGTTACTCCTATACACCTGATATTAGCAACTGACTCAGAAACCTTAAGCTAGGGTTTAACTCAAGATGGTTCTTTAGGGTTAGAAGAGAACTTAATAGGGTTCTTACTTAATTGCAGTCTACTATACACACAGGTACACTATTTGTTCTCATTTATACTACAAGCTGTTTATTAGCTACTGGTTTGACTCCAGTTCATGTCTAATCTATTTATAGTACTTTGTTATAGTCGGGGCAACTCATAACACCTGAGTTCTTTCTAACACAACTAGATGGCTCTAGTCTAGTAGTACTGAAGCACAGTTGGTTGAGCACTCACAACCTAAGTATTGATTGGCAGAAAGACATATTAACTTTTCCTTGAAAACTTGACACTATAAACTCTGTTGAGAAAAGAACAACCACTCCTTCCAAAAAACTAGCATATAAACCACAGATTAAACTATACATCTCATTAATCAATGCAGTAGTCTATCAACAAGCTAGTAGAGAATCTAAAGCACTAATATTCCAGCTCATCTCTACTCCCTCCAGCCTTCAAGGTTGAACAACCCAAATCAGCCCAGATCTCTCCAACTTAAGCAAAGCCTCTGTGGGCTACCATCAGTTTGAAGATGTATTCAACAAACAGTACTCAAAGATCTTACCTGAACACTACCCATATGGTCTAACCATCCAGACTGAGGAGGGATTAGTACTACCTTTGAGACCAATATACTTTTTATTAATCTATCATAAATGGCTACTTACTGATTTGTGAGTTGATGATTTAATAATCAAAAGGCTCAAAAAAGCAAAGTTTAAATAGTAGCAAAAGATATTGTTAAGTCTAAGGTTTATCCTCAGACATATAGTCCTTAAATATATAATTGTGGTAGTCTGTATACCAGGACAGTCTACTATATGATCACTACCTATTGTTCTACATATAGGAGTACTATTGTTCTTGAAATAGAGATAACCTAACTGTCTTAGGGCAGTCCTTTGTTCTATTCAAGGACAGATAATAATCTATGGGTAAAAATCAGTATTATGTACAAACATTGAGGACCTTGTATCTCCATGGGATCTTATTGCCTCAGGGTCTATTTATAGCCTAAAGAAGCACATTGCAGAGAGCTTCATGATGGTTATTGAAGCAAATGATTACATCAAGTAGTTCCTGAGATATCAGCAATTTAGTGTTTGGTAACTTGGTAATCACCAACTGATCTACTGATAACTTGGTAAATACTAATTGCTTTGAGACATTTTTGGTGTCATTTGAAAGGTCTTCTTAAGGGCTTTTAGTGGCCATTTAGATTGTTGAAATTGGTCAAGTATTTCTAGAGTTATGGTCTGAATAAAGTTTATGATACAACTCTTGAACTATAGACCCCACATGAGTTCATAAACAAAAACATCAAGACTGGCACAATTTGACCCTCCTAGTCTCCTGGGGTATATCAGTACTCTTCATGAAGAAGAAGAATGAAACTCTGAGATTGTATATTAATTATTGAGGCCTAAACAGAATAACCTGTAAGGACAGGTATTTGATTTCACTAGTCATGGACTTACTAGATGCCCCTAAGAAGGTAATGATCTATACAAGAATAGATCTAAGAAATGCCTACTATTTGGTATGTATTGCCAAGGACAATAAGTAGAAGACCATACCTTTAATAGTTCATGAATGAGATATTTGGAAACTTACTGAATGTCTATATAGTTATCTATTTTGATAATATCTTAATCTACTCAAACAACCTTGAAGATCACTGAAGGTATGTAAAGGAAGTACTAAGATATCTCTAGGCCCATAGACTTTATGCTTCACTTTCCAAGTGCATATTTCATAAAGAAAGCATTGAGTTCTTGGGTTTTATACTGGGTACAGAAGGTCTGTTAATAAACAAACAGAAGGTGGACACCATTTAAGCCTAGTTAGAACCTTGCTGACTAAAAGAAGTCTAGTCCTTCTTGGGTTTTGCAAATTTCTACCAATGGTTTATTTATAACTACTCAGACTTAGTAGTACCACTTATCTGCCTGGTATAGTACTATGTAGTCAGCAAATTTTCTGTAGAAATGTAACATAGGATACACTTTATACTCCTGAATTCAGTATCTGAGTTTACCCTAGAAACCTCCTATAAACCCTTAGATATATAAGAGACCACCAAAGATTATCCCTACCAGATGGTTACTAAGCTGTCAGTTACTTGATAGTATATACCTCAGAAGGCAAGACTAATGAGCTAGTATTAGGTTTCTTAGAGATAGACTATCAATATTGATACTCTAGAACTCAGAAACTCTGGAACATCTTTAGAATACTGTAGACTTTCAATCTAGAATAGACTTAGATGAATATGATGCCAAAGCAACAGATCAAAAGTCTATCAATAACTTGTGATCTCATCATTGCTAGACTCAACCAAAAAGCAGATATGGTATACAATAATATCATAAGCTAGTACACTTGCATATTTTAAAGCCAGTTTCTAGATTGTACTCAGATATGAAGTAGCCAGTTGGGAGGTTAGAAAATGTTGATAGAAAGTGGTAGTATGGAGGTAGAACAGAAGCACATGGTGGTGACAGGCTGGTATGGTAGAATAGGAGGTAATGTTGGATATGTCCACATGGTACAGTTGCAAAGGAGAGAAGTAAGGAAGACTGGAAGAAGAAGTATTTTTCTTTTCTATTTATTTTTTATTGAGTCTTATCAATTTGTAATTTTAATATAACACTCAGAGAGCCAGTAAGAGAGGGTATGCAATCTTGATACCTGCCATCATCTCAAGGGCTCTAGAGTTATCTTATAGTACTTGTATGAGTTCTAAGTAAAGTAGTTGGATGGTTGAGGTGAATTCACTCTATACTCTTACTCTTTCTGGAAACAAGACATAGTAGTCACTCAGACAACCTTTTCCAAGGTAACAGGCTTGGAAAGCCTGGCTAGCCATCAACTCAGATCATATCATATCTCTAAGGTTTGTTAAAGATGCAGATAGGGCTTGGTTAAGTGTGGTAAGACCTAGAAGTAGTTTACTAACTACCTTAATAGTGAGCTTGTTACAGTGCATAAAGGTTGGCACCTTAGGAATACTATATAAGGTAGATCTAGATGAAACTTATACTCTTTTCAAATACTTTTACTTTACCCTACTGCACTAAGTTTCTATATTATCTTTTTAATACCTTTATTCTTGATTCATCCTCACAAACTCTTCAGCATGCAATTGGGATCTAGTACCATGTATTTAGCTTGTACCAGACTAATAGTTCTGTCACAAACTTTATTTGGACTATAACTCCAGAAATACTTGACCAATTTTGACAATCTAAATAACCACCAAAAGCCTTTAAGAAGACCTTTCAAATGACACCAAAAACATATCAAAGTGATCAGTATTCACCAAGTTATCTGCAGATCAGTCAGTGATTACCAAGTTACCAAATACTAAATTGCCAATATCTCAGAAACCACTTAACTTAATTGTTTGCTTCAATAACCATCGTGAAGCTCTCTTCAATGCGCTTCTTTCAGCTATAAATAGAACCATAGACAATAAGATTCCATGGAGATACAAGATCCTCAATCTTTGCACATGATATTGATCTTTATCTATAGATTATTGTCTGTCCTTGAATAGAACAAAGGACTGCCCTAAAATGGTTAAGTTATCTCTATTTCAAGAACAATAGCACTCCTATATGTAGAACAATAGGTAGTGATCATATGGTAGGCTATTCTGGTACACAGACCACCATAATCATATATTTAAGAACTATATGTCTGAGGATAAACCTCAGACTCAACAACATCTTTTGCTGCTTGTCTAACTTTGCTTTTTTGAGCACTTTGATTATTAAATCAACCAATCACAAATTAGTAAGTGGCTATTTGTAATAAGTTTCTTTTACTCTCTTCAATAGAAGAAAACCCCCTAGTATTGGTTCAAAGATTACTAGAAAGCATTTAACACTTTGAAAGAAGCCTTTATCACTGCACCTGTGTTAGCAAAGTAGAATCCAGACTCCAGGATTATAATTGAGACTAATACCTTGGATAGAGCCCTGGTAGCTATTCTCTTAACTTACATTAGTGGGAATATTCACCCCATAGTATTTCATTCTAGGATCTTTAACAATATGAAGATAAACTACGATATATACAACAAGAAACTGTTAGCAATCTGTGAGACTTTTAAGAAATGGCAATACTACCTAGAAGACACCTCTGCTCTAGTAGAGGTATTCACGGATCACAAAAACCTCACCTACTTCTGTGACTTAAAATCACTCTCTCAATGTCAAGCATAGTAGTCTAAATTTCTGTTACAGTTTAATCTTTCAATTTGCTTCAGACCAAAGAAATTAGATACAAAACCAGATGCCCTGACATATTGATAGAATATATACAACAAAAAAGGAGCAAGTGAGGAACCAAATTGATATCTCTTTTTCATACCAAGTCAGCTATCTATTGAGCATAAGAATAGATTACATGGACCAAAAAAACTATAAGCAGTGACTATTATGGACATAGAGATGCTAAACTCTGATATCAAAACAGCAATAATAGTAGACTAGACTTACAAAGACTATTTGAACACTATAAAACCCAAAAAGGATGGCCACTGGATGATTAATATCAATAGTCACCTTTGCTTTGAGAAACAAATTTTTGTACCTAAAGTAGGAGACCTACAGCTGCATATATTGAGAACAAAACATGACCATATATTGGTGGGACATCCAGAACAAGCCAAAACACTGTAGTTAGTTCATCAAGACTACACCTGGCCCAACCTACAAACCTTTATTACAGACTATGTAAACTTATATAGTACCTGTTCCCAAAACAAGGCTAGACACCACAAACCATATAGCATACTAAAGTAACTCTCCATCCCACTGCAACCTTGGAAGTCTATCTTAATGGACTTCATTGAATGCCTACCTAAGTCAGAGGGTCATATGAATATCCTGGTAGTAGTAGACAAACTCACAAAACAGGCAGTATTTGTCCCAACACACAGTACTTGTTATTACTAAGTCTTGACGACTCAAGGACCACTCAAGGTGAGTGTTTAGAAAGAACTTAATGGAGTTCTCCATTGGATTGGACTACCTACTTATACTACTTTTACAAGTGGCTATACACTACTAGTCCACAATCATATGTCCTTCTAGAATGTTCTACGATCACATGACCTTGTCACATGATATGATTACTTAAGTTCCTTCTTAGGGCTCTCATAACAGTACTATTGATATAGCAGACCTTATCAACTTGTTCATCCAAAATGTTTTCTCCAAATATAGGGTATCAAGCAATGTCACTTTGAATAGAAGAGCTAAGTTTGTTTTGAAGTTCTTTGGGTTACTGGTCCAAGCCCTAGATATAAGACTGTACTTCTCAGCAGGATACCACTCCAAAGCAAATGGACAAATAGAGCACACAAACCAGACATTAGAACAATATCTGAGAATCTACTACAACTATCAGCAATCCAATTGGTTTAAACTATTAACCTTAGTAGAATTCACCTATAATAATATGTCCTCATTATCTACCAGAATGTTACTATTACAAACTTCATTCAGACTATAACTCTGGGAATATTCAGCTGATTTCAACAATCTAAATGGCCACCAAAAGCCCTTAAAAAGACCTTTCAAACAATACCAAAAATGTCTCAAGGCAATCAGTATTCACTGAGTTATCAGCAGATCAGTTGGTGATTACCAAGTTACCAAACACTAAATTGCTGATATCTTAGAAACTGCTTAATATAATCATTTGCTTCAACAACCACTGTGAAGCTTTCTTCAATACACTTCTTTTGGCCATAAATAGACCCCAAGACAATAAGATCCCATGGAGATACAAGGTCCTCAATGTTTGCATATAACACTAATCTTTACCTATAGATTATCATCTATCCTTGAATAGAACAAAGGACTGCCCTAAGACAGTTAAGTTATCTCTATTTCAAGAACAATAGTACTCCTATATGTAGAACAATAAGTAGTGGTTATGTGGTAGGCTATTCTAGTACACAGACTACCACAATTATGTATTTAAGAACTATATGTCTGAGAATAAACCTCAGACTTAACAACATCTTTTGCTACTGTTTAAACTTTGCTTTTTTGAGCCTTTTGATTATTAAATCATCAACTTACAAATCAGTAAGTAGCTATTTGTGATAGTAGCGAGCGGTTAAACTCTTAGTTGAGCAAATGCCCAAGTTCTCCTTGGAGTAAGATATCCCCTTGAGAGATGTTTTGTATAGCTTTTTTTATAAATAAAAGCAAGCAAAAAACTCAGTTACTCAAAAATAGCAGTAGAGCTCTAAAGTAATAGAGGAAAGGAGATAATAGAGATCACTTGTTGTTTGCCCTCTCTGTGCTACTAGAGTATATATTAGGCTTACAAATCATTAAGTCCACAAATAAGAAAACAAAAAAAACATTCCAATAGCCCATTATGGCAGAAGGTAAAATAATGAGACAGGGTCTCTTCCCAATCACATGGCCAGTACTTCCATTTCTTTAATTCTTCTATTCAGCCTTTCCTTATATCTATTTATTGAATTTGATCTTCTGGTGTAGGTCAAGGAGCCTTGATATAAGCATAAGCAATTCATTCTTGAGCCCAGCATCTTTGTCAATCTTCTCAATTTTGACTTTCTTGACCTCTCTCTTCAATTATTTGATACTCCTAACCTTCTTTTTTATTTCTGGACATTCTCTCCCTCCTAGATATCTGAACAGTATTGCCTTCAAGAGGACTGTTCTAATATTTCTAATTATAGTTGCCATCAAAGATGATCACTGAGATCTGATAGTAACTCTAAACCTTAATCTATTAAGTAAAATAGCCACCAAATTATGACATTATTCTACCAGAGAAAACTAGCCTCTCTAAGGTTCTGGTTGTCCTTGAGAGCACTTTTAGAAGGGAGTTCTGGGTTATATCTGATATAGAATGGCTGGACAAGCCCTATGAGATTAGTATAATAGTGGTTACAACCACTATTCTGCTACTTAAGTGGTGTACATAAGTCCAAGACTAGATGTCTAGTGGTTATATTAGAGGAGTTACATTTGCTTCTTAAGCTAGATTATAGTATAGTTCTTATGAAAAATGTTATGTATTTCACCTAAAAAGGCTACCTGGTATAACACCATGAGCTTATATTCCAATCAGCTGAAGTCTTCATAGTAGAACTGGAGAGTACATATACAAAATTGAAGCAAGCAATTGCAGACACACAAAGACACTACTAGGGCCTAGTAGATATACAACAGTCCATAAAATCTACATTCACAAAAAGAAACAAAGTCTATATCCTAGTAAAATTTATCAGAACTACTAGACCCTTGAAGAAACTTTTAGAATACTACTTGGGACCATTCCCAGTAACTAAGAGGGTAGAATCTCATTCTTATCTTATTAACCTACCAGAACACCTTTAGATGATCTACTCTGTACTCTATATATCTCAACTAAAACTAGTGCCCACTAGCAAAATCCTGAATTGCAGTAATCTACCTCTACTATTGTTATAAGTCACCTTGACTATGACAATGAGCTATAAATAGAATGGATATGGACTGGAGTTGAACCAGTAGCTGATAGACAGCTTGTAGTTTAAATAAGAACAAACACTGTACTTGTATATATAGTAGACTGCAATTAAATAAGAACTCTATTGAGTTTTCTTTTAACTCTAAAGCACTATCCTGAGTTAATCCCTAGCTTAAGGTTCTTAAGTTAGTTACTGACAGGATAGTAGAAAAAAAATTACCACATGCAAAAGAAGCAATTCAAGATTATTGGTCAAAGCTTTTAAAACAACAAAAACAGACATATTATTTGTAGGAGAAGAATATCACACAAATATCACTACTCAATTCTGTAAGATAGCTGAAATACTCAAACTCATTTTACACAATACATTACTCCAGTGATTTTATACTATCTAATACAAGCTAGTCAACAAACTTACAGTATGCTAAGGTCACAAAAACTCAGTAATTGACAACTATATCTACAAATTACAAGAGTCATATACCAATACCAATTACTTTTCAACCCCTCTATGAATTAAATCTATGAGAAGCTTAGATAACAATGTAATGGAAGAAGAAGAATGTTATAAGACAGTTTCTAAAAAAAAACTATTTTCTATATATTTATAAATCTGATGGGAAATATCTAGGAATATAACATAGGAAAGATATAAATAGTGTGGGAAAGATTATGTAAGATATAGTTATTAGTAAGGGTCATGTGATCACAGAAAACAGACATGCAGACCAATGGACATTTGTATAAGTAGCTAGGACAATCCAACAGGGAACTCTATTGAATTCTTTCTGAACAACTACCTTGATTGAGCTCTAAGTCCTCACAACTGCACACTAACAAAGAAGTTATATTTATGCACTCCACTCTACCATCATCTAATAACAAATTATCAACCATATAATTAGATAACAATAAATCAATAATTTCAGAATCTGAAATTTACCATATACAATTAATGGAAGAAATCAACCATCTCATCACATTCTTAAAATAATTCAAAGCACCAACACAAGTTATTCACTTTATACCACCTTCAAGATATCATACTATCAACAGGAATAGTGAAAACAGTTCTCAATATTGAAATTGGATCATAAAGGAGTTACTTGAATTCAAGCAAAATTCAGAAACAGTACAACAAGGATTCAAGATATCATTATATGCTGGAGGACCACCACATGAACCATGGTTCATTGCAGAAACACCAGATAATGGTTATATTATAGGACCTTAGAAGAAATCAGTGGCTATTTATTCTATGAAAGAAAAAAGATTGTAGAAGGTTCATGAGGACAAGAATCCTGAAATGGAAGTATTGTTATGATCAGCCTTATGTTATACAGGAGTTCTCCATAAGGATCAGGTATGTCTTGCTTCTTTTATTAATATTTTCCTATTTGTACAATAGCTCAGTCAGTGCCTCATTGTTGGAACATGTTCTTTACTTAGCAGACCTCATGTCTATCATGCACTCTCCTCACTTCTACTTTATGGTACATAGGTATATATAGTAGTAGATACTTACCTGTATTCCTTATGCTTTACCAATTGTATCATTCCCTTTCTTGTTTTACTCTCAACTTGCCCTCAAGTCTTTATTGAATGTTATAACCTGAGTTACTTCTTAAGGTTGTAACAAAAGTAAGGTACTACAAAAGTTTTATAGGTGGCTCAAAGTATTTGAGAAAGTGCAATTGGAGAGGATGCCAGTAAGAAAACCTTAAGATCATGCAATAAACCTGAGAAAAGATTTTGTGCCAAGGAAGGGAGAAATATACCTTATGTTAATAAAAGTGAAAGTAAAAGTGAGAGAATTTGTAGAAGAACAGTTAAGGAAGGGGTACATTAGGCTGTTATCACTAAGTCTTGACGACTCAAGGACCACTCGATGTGAGTGTTTAGGAAGAACTTGATGGAGTTCTCCATTGGATTGGACTACCTACTTATACTACTTTTACAAGTGGCTGTACCCTACTAGTCCACGATCATATGTCCTTCTAGAATGTTCTACAATCACATGACCTTGTCACGTGATATGATTACTTAAGTTCCCATGCTATTTATATCTTGTCTGCATTGTACGACTTGATATTTATGACTAAGTGTTTGAATGTGTGGGAAACTTGTTCCTTTTTAGGGCTCTCATAATATGGCCCCCCCTTCAAGATTCCTCGTCCCGAGGAATTTTTCTATTGATTCCAATTCTCATCCCATCTCCTTTTTCTTTCCTTTTCATATCTTTTTCTCCCCCATCCATATAGTAGTTTGGCCATAAATTCCCTTGGTAATTCCCAGCAAAATTCCTTCTCTTCTTCTTCCAGCTTCTGTCGCCTAAGTTCTTCTGCCTCTTCCCTGTACTCCCTCTCAAACTCTTCTACCAGCTCTTTCGCATTTCCTAGATTCTCCCTATTCTCCCACATATCTTCTTCTGCCGTATATCCCTTCCACCATACTAAGAACTTATCTTTTCCCCGCACCATTCTTTTGTTCAAGATTTTTTCCACTTCGAACTCTTCCTCCCCCTTGATGATGACCGGTTTTGGTGGTGTCTTCTTCTGTCCCTCTACCTGTGGTTTGTAAAGTTGTACTCTACTTACATTAACTACAGGGTGTATTTTAATAGATTTAGGTAATTCTAATTCTATTGCGTTGCTAGAGACGATTCCTTTGACTTTATAAGGGCCCACAAAACATTCTGTCAGTTTTTCCGATCTTTTTCCCTTCATCTGCCATTTCAAGTCCTTCGTACTTAATAGTACTAAGTCCCCTACTCTGTATTCCTCTCCCTTCCCTCATTTCCTATCTGCAAACTTCTTCATTTCCTCCTGTGCTTTCCCTAGTGCTGCTTTCGCCTCTTCCTGGATCTTCCTCATTTTCTCTACAAACTTTCCTGCCACTTCATATTTTCCCTTCCTTCTTCCCTCGAATCCCATCCTTGGGTCTTGGCTGTAGTTTACCTTGAACAGCGATATTTTTGTTGTTGTGTGAATCTTGTTGTTGTATGCGAATTCTGCTGTTCCTAGCCAATCTGGCCACTGTTCTTGTCTATGGTCGATAAAGACCCTCAGATACTGTTCTAACTCCTGGTTCACCCTTTCCATCTGCCCATCGGTTTGCGGGTGATAGGCTGTAGAAAGTTTTGTTTGAATCCCCAGCAAGTTATTCAACTCCTTCATCATTCCCGCTGCAAACTGTACTCCTCTATCTGATATGATGCTTTCTGGAAGTCCATGCAGCTTCCATACATGATCTCAAAATAGTTTGGCAAGTCCCTCTGCTGACGTCTTTTCTGTTGTTGCTATGAAGTGCGCCATTTTGCTGAAACGATCACACACTACTAGAATGGCATCATATCCCTGAGCTAGGGGTAGCTTAGTGATGAAGTCTGCTGAGATGTGACTCCATGGTTTCTCTGGGATTGCGTTAGGCATTAGTTTGCCTGCCGGTGCCTCACTTCGATTCTTGTATCTTTGACAGGCATCGCATCCATCTACATATTTTCCAACCTCCTTTGTTACTCCTGGCCACCAATAGTTTCTAGTGACCAATTCCGTCGTCTTCCATCTTCCCCCGTGTCCTCCTACTGGGGTATCGTGATGTAGTCATATTATTTCCCCCCTAAGTTCCCCTTCTGGTATATATATCCTTCCCTTCTTTAGTACTACTCCGTCCTCTATCTCCCATTCCTCGTCTCTCAGTGTTTTTACCCCCACCTTCTTTAACTCTTCTACTGCCTTTACTACCCTTTTGTCCCCTTCCTGCGCCTTCTTTATTCTTTTCCTTAAGTCTCCCTCTTCTATTACCATTTCTACTCCTCTGACCCACTCTGGCCGGATTAATGTTTGATCTTCATTATCCTTCTCTACCCCTTCTTGCCAATCCAGCCTTCTACTTAGTCTGTCTGCCTTCCCCATACTCTTTCCTGGAATGTGTTTTAAGGTGAAGTTGAATCGTGATAGGTATAGTGCCCATCGCGCTTGTTGTTGGTTCAGCTTTTGACTCGTCATGAAATACTGGAGGTTTTTGTGGTCTGTCCAGATTTCAAATTCCAGTTTCGCTCCTTCCAAGTAATGCCTCCATGCTTCAAGGCATCTGATGACCGCCAACATCTCTTTGTCGTGAATTTCATAATTTCGTTCTGTAGCATTTAATGATTTTGAGATAAAGGCTACCGGTCTCCATTTGCCATCTTCGCACTTTAGCGACAATACTCCTCCTGTTGTATAATCCGAGGCATCCACCTCCACTCTCATTTCTCTATCTATGTCTGGTATTGCTAAAACGGGTTCCGTTGTGAACACTCTTTTTAGTTTCCCAAATGCTTCTTCTTGCTCCTTTTCCCACTTCCACTTCTGTTCCTTTCTGACTAGCATATGTAAAGGTGCCGCTAATTTAGCAAAGTCCTTTATGAACCTTCTATAGTAGTTGGCTAGGCCCAGGAATTTCTGCACCTCTTTGACGTTTCTTGGTGCTGGCCAGTTTAGCACTCCTTCCACCTTTTCTCTTTGCATTTCCACCCCTCTGGGCCCGATTACTACTCCCAGGAATTCCACCTCTCTCACTTTCCACTTGCACTTTTCTGGTTTTATGAACAAGTCGTTTTCTTCCAGTCCTTTCAACACTTCTTCTACCAACTCGTCATATCCTTCCTCTGTATCTGTTGCCACTAGGATGTCATCAATGAAGGTTGCCGTATCTCCCTGATTTATAAGGTCCCGGAAGAGGTCGTTCATCATTGTCTGAAAAGTAGCGGGGGAGTTTGTTAACCCGAAATACATTACTGTGGGTTCGTATGCTCCAATATGCATAGTGAATGCTGCTTTCCATTCGTCTCCCTCCTTGATTCTGACATTGTTATAGCCCCACCTCAGGTCTAGCTTTGTAAACACCTTCCTTTTTCCTACTCCATCCAGAATGTCTGCAATAAGTGGTAATAGGTATCCATTCTTCACCGTCCATTGGTTTATATGACGATAGTCTTGGACCATCCTCCTTTTGCTGTCCTTTTTCGCCACAAAGTGCACTGGCGAGGTTTGCGGTGACTTGGAGGGTCAGATATACCCTTTTCGCAATTGATCCTCTACAAACGCCTGCACTTCCTCTCTTTCTTCCCTTGACAATGAATACACCTTTCCTTTCTTTGGTGTAAACCCCTCCTTTAATTCAATTGCGTGGTCCCAGGCCTTTCGCACTGGCATCCTTTCTGACTCTCTCTTTCCAAAGACTTTCTTCCACTTCCAAAACCTCTTGGGCACTAATTCCCTTAGTGTCTCTTCGTCTTCATCCTTTTCTATCTTCTTTACTTCTTTCCTTTCCTCTTGCTTTCTCTTTCCACATATGGGTGGACACCTCGTCATCTTTACTTCCCCTTTCTCCCAATCTATCTCTGGGTTATGGGCCACCAACCACGGCATTCCTAATATCACTTCTGTTTTCCCCAGGTTACACACATCCATCCTAACTCTTTCCACATATCCCTTGAAGAACATGTTGTACTCGACTTGGTGCGTTATTGCTCCTCCCACGTTTACTGTTCCATCTACATTTTTAACTAGTAGAGGGTTCTTCATTCTTCCTATTTTGAACCCTTTCTCTCTCGCAAAGGTCATATCCATGAATAGACCTGTCGCTCCACTATCTAACAGAGCCTTTACCACTACCCCTTTGTGACTTTCTAGCTTCTCTAGTCCTACTTTCATCCACACTTCTCTTAGCGGTCGTAGGGTGCACCACACGTCTCTTGCTCTCTCAGTGTTTTTTGCAAAGTTTAATTTATTGCCCAGTTTTTCCGGGTGCAATACACTGTACAGATTTGAGGAGGCCAACCGAGAGCTCACTGACCTCTATTCTCTTTTGCCGACTCTTGCGGCATTTCCACTACTCTTGCTTTATTCCTCTCCCAACAATTCCGGGCCATGTGGCCAAACTTCCCGCAATGGTAGCATGTCCTATCTCCTCCTCTTCCTCTGTCGACATCTATTGTGTTTGGGTCTCTCCGTGGACCTGTTTGATATCCTCCTCTGAACGTATTTCCCCCGGCTCCCCTATTCTCTCCTGTATGCGGAACTCCTGCCTGCCAGGTTATATGTCCTCCTCTTCCTCCATATGACCCCCCCCCCAAATCCTCCCCTTGGCTGCGCATTTCCCCCTGGGCGCGCCACATTCCTCCCCAACATCCTCTCCTCTACCCTGCTCTGCCTCTGATTTCTATCTAATCTTACTGCCCTCTCTTGCCACTCTCCTATGGTGGTCAGGGGTTCCTCTGCTTCTGCTAGCTTCCTCCTCAATACTCCACTCAATCCTCTTTTAAACTCTTCGATAAGGGGTCGTCCTTCATAGCCACTTCCTCTAGCGACTTTTTTGAATTCTTGAACGTACTCATCGCACGTCCTGTTCCCCTGTTCTATTGTCCTCAGCTGTTCAATTTTCCTCTCTTCCTCTGATGTCTCTCCAAAGTCATTTCTGATTTTTGAAAATAGCTGTTCTGCTGTTTCCACCTCTGACTCTCCCTTGGCCAATTCATCCATCAGGTTATCCTTCCATGCTTCTGCCACTCCTCCCTGTACATATGATAATACCCAGGCCACCTGGGTTGTTGCTGCCTCCTCCGTCATCTTCATTCTAATATATATCTAAGCCGCATTGATGAATGCGCTCACTTCTTCCATCCTTCCATTAAAGACTTGAGGTTTCACAACCTCTACCCTGCTCCTCTGTTGCTGGAGGAGCATATTGTTGACCTGCTGTTGCAGGGTGGCGATCATTGCAAGGAGTTGCTCCTCATGGGTTGGTTGGTGGGGGGCGGGTACTTGAGAGGGTGCCCCCTGTTGTTGTGGTTGTTGTTGTTGTTGCTGGTGCGACATGTCGTATGGTGGTGGTGGTGGTGGTGAAGGGGAGGGTGATGATTCGTATTCTGACTCAGTTTCTGATTCTCAATCCAGGGCTTTCTTAAGGCTACATCTAACAGGGAGCATGATCTTCTCCTGTCTAGACTTCTATTGCCTTACTGACTACTGCCCTAATCAAGTTGTATATGATTGTCCCTAAGGAGGGAACCCCTAAGCTAAGCGGCCTTTTAAGAAGTAACTGCCAATCTCCTGTATGTACCCGTCACAATGAACAACAGCACAGAGCTTATACTAGGAAAGGATGTAACTAACAGGCCCAATTAACAGGTCAGGACTTGAACAAAACACCTGGACTTGGTGTTCAGTCTCCTCCCTCAGTCTCTCCTGACTGAGAAGTCCCCTTTACAGCTAGGGCCCGCTATCCAAGATGCTTGTGAGCGCTGTGCTCACTAGCGAGGGAGAGAGTGAGTGATGATGGGGGTACTTGCTCGCAGCGCTGGAATTAAGCCAACTGTGCATTGAACAAATATGAGCAGGGATCGAGGTGATCAGTGCTCAGGAGTGGAATCAAGTTCTTTTGTTATCACTAAGTCTTGATGACTCAAGGACCACTCGATGTGAGTGTTTAGGAAGAACTCGATGGAGTTCTCTGTTGGATTGGACTACCTACTTATACTACTTTTACAAGTGGCTGTACACTACTAGTCCATGATCATATGTCCTTCTAGAATGTTCTACGATCACATGACCTTGTCACATGATATGATTACTTAAGTTCCCACGCTATTTATATCTTGTCTGCATTGTACGACTTGATATTTGTGACTAAGTGTTTAAACGTGTGGGAAACTTGTTCCTTCTTAGGGCTCTCATAACATAGGCCCTCAAAGTTGCCTCAGACTTCACCAGTATTTCTTGTAGAAAAGAAAAATGGAAAAAAACATGGTATAGGATTATTGATACCTAAACAAGAGAACAATTAAGAACAATTATCTGCTGCCTCTGATTTCAGACTTAATAGACATTATGGGTACAAGAAAGGTATTTACAAAAATAGATCTGAGATGGGGGTACAATAATATACAAATAAAAGAGGGAAATGAATGAAAGGCAGTATTCACAATACATCTAGGAGTATATGAACCTACAGTAATATTCTTTGGTCTTACAAATTTGCCAGCAATATTTCAGGCAATGATGAATAATATTTTGCAAGACTTAATAGATACTGGAGATGTAGTAGCCTTTATGAATGATATACTAGTAGGAACAGAGGATAAGAGAAAACATGATGAGGTAGTAGAAGAAATTCTAAAGAGAATAGAATTAAATGATCTTTATCTGAAATCTGAGAAATATGTGTAGAAGATTAAAGAGATCAACTTCCTGGAATTAGTAATGGAGGCAGATGGTATAAAAATGTAGGAAAAGAAGATAGTAGGAGTTCTGGAATGACCAAGATCTAAAACAATCAAAGATATACAAAAGTTTTTGGGATTAGCAAACTATTATGGGCAATTTGTAAAAGATTTTTGCCAAAATAGCAAAACTACTGCATAGATTGGTCAGAAAGGATAGAAAGTAAAACTGGAAAGAAGATCAGAAGAAGGTATTTGAAAAGTTGAAGTAGATACTCACAACATGGCCAGTGTTGGTGGTACCAGATCTGGATAAGGAGATAAGAGTAGAAACAAATGTGTCAAAATATGCAACAGAGGGTGTATTATTGATAAAGTGCAAGAATAATAAGTGGAGACCAATGGCCTTTATTTCAAAATCATTGAATAAAGCAAAAAGAAATTATGAAATTTACAATCAAGAAATGTTAGCAATTATCAGATGCTTAGAAAAATAGAAGTACTTACTAAAAGAAGCACAGAATAGGTTTGAGATTTGGAGTGACCACAAAAATCTTGAATATTTTATAAGTAGCTAGAAATAAATTGTAAACAAGTAAGATGGATCTTGTACCTATCAAGATTTGACTTCACTCTTAAACATATGCCAGGTAGCAGCATAGGAAGAGCTAATAGCCTTAGTAGGCATCCAGACTGGTAGGTAGAAGCTGAAAGGAACAATAAGGATAGAGTATTGGTAAAGAAAGAGTAGCTAGAAGTTAGAGCAACACAGATAGCAGAAATAGTAATTAAAGAAGTGAACTTGTTGGAGAAGATTAGGAAGTCAAAAGCAAAAGATGATAAAGTAATAAAAACAGTAGAAGAAATGAAGTGAGCAGGAGTAAAGATATTGAGAGATAAAGAGTAGTAAGAGGAAAATAAGCTAATTATAAGAGTAATTAGAGTGGAATGAGCTCTAGAAGAATCCTTAGTCATGTTACAACTTCTATATACATTACAACTTACCTCCAGGAGAATTCTTAGAGTTCAGGATAAGGCTCCTGGAGTATACTCTATACTATATATACTATTATAGCTGAGATGTCCCTGATCCTGTAGTCCTGTTAGTCAGGGTCAGAAGTCTCCAAGTCAAGCTAAGAGGAATTAAATATTATATAGTAATATTTAATTAGGCACAAGGTCACTCTGAAATGTGAGTCTAGCATTCCAGGAATGGCATTAGTAGGGTCCCCTTATACTAATGTTATCACAAATGGTCACTTACTGATTTGTGATTGGTTGATTTGATAATCAAAGTACTCAAAAAAGCAAAGTTAGACAAGCAGCAAAAGATGTTGTTAAGTCTGAGGTTTATCCTCAGACATATAGTTCTTAAATACATGATTGTGGTGGTCTGTGCACTAGGACAGTCTACTACATGATCACTACTTATTGTTCTACATATAGGAGTACTATTGTTCTTGAAATAGAGATAACTTAACCATCTTAGAGCAGTCCTTTGTTCTATTCAAGAACAGATGATAATCTATAGGTAAAGATCAATATCATATACAAACATTGAGGACCTTGTATCTCCATGGGATCTTATTGTCTTGGGGTCTATTTATGGCTGAAAGAAGTGCATTGAAGAGAGCTTTATGATGGTTATTAAAGCAAACGATTATGTTAAGCGGTTCCTGAGATATCAGCAATTTAGTGTTTGGTAACTTGGTAATTGCTGACTGATCTACTGATAACTTGGTGAATACTGATTGCCTTGAGACATTTTTGGTATTGTTTGAAAGGTCTTCTTAAGGGCTTTTGGTGGCCATTTAGATTGTTGAAATTGGTCAAGTATTCCTAGAGTTATGGTCTGAATAAAGTTTGTGACATTACCTTCCCTCTTGGTTCGAGCTCTATTGAGAAGTTATCTCGTTTTTGGTAAACTCTGAAGATATTCCTACAGCTTTTTGCCTGCATTATGTAGATTTTTCTCAGGTTCCCATATGTCATCTCCTTAACTGTATTCTTTCTATCTAACAAGAAATTTGTTTTTTCCATGTTTTTATCACAAATCTAGAATCTTCTCTACCTCTTATTTTTCCTAGCCTTGTATCAAGGCCAGTAGTGGGGGTATGGATTTCTGTCCACAGATGGTAGATTCAGAGTACTGTGCTAACTTGCTAATGTGAAAAACTGGGTGCAGCACTCAATAGCAAGATAACATCCTAAGCTAGAATGTAACCAAGGACAACTTTTCTATTATTTCGAATGGTCCTTTGTACTGGGGTTGTAATGCTCACTTTGTAGTCTGGTAATCCTTCAGATTGAGTAGCACCTTGCTACCAACTTTGAATAGGATACTTTGGACTTTCTAGTTATAGTACCACCTTATCCTTTCTGCTACAAGAGTAAGAGCTGCTTTTGTCTGCTCCAAGGCTTCTTGTTGTTTATATGTCAGGTCATTCAAGTCCCTTTGTGGTAACTTTTTGACTAAAATTGGGCCTGCTCTCAGATGTCTGCTATATTCAAGGAAGAATAGACTTTCTTTGATGCCTTTATATGCTTGATTGTTATATGCAAACTCTGCACTGGGGAGTAGATCCAACCAATTACTGAGATTATAATCCACATAGTACCAAAGATATTACTCTAATGCCTGATTTACTTATTCTGTTTGTTCATCTATTTGTGGATGATATGCTATTGACATTGTAGATTCTATTTCTAAAATCTTATACTATTCTTGGAATAGCTCAGCTGAGTATTGTACTTCTTTATCCAAAATGATTTGTAGCAGCAGTTCATATAATAGATAGACCTTATCATATAGTAACTGTGCTATATCTTTGGATGAGAACCAATTGTTGATAGGAATGAAATGAGCCCTTTTGGTGAGCCTATCAACAATAACACAGATAGTGTCATAACCATTTAACTCTGGCAATTGTATAATTAAGTCTGTTGAGATTATTTCCCAAGGTTTGTTAGGTATCTTGTTAGGCACAAGTGGTCCAAAAGGTTGCTGTGTACGATTTTTCATCTGCTGACACATATCACAACATATAACATATTTCTTAACAAATATTGTCATTCCAGGCCACCAGTAATTTCTGGAGACCAACTCATAGGTCTTCTACCAATCTAGATGTCTAGTAGATAGCAAATAATAGTGCATCTTAATAATCTATTGTCACAAGGTGTCTTCCACACTGTGGAGAATATAAAATTTCCCTCTATACAGAAGTAGTCTATTCTTATAGTTCTAGTCTTGCAAGGATTTTCCAAATTCTCTTGGACCAGACTTGAGTAATGTCTTATAGTCTTTGGTGACTTCATCTGATAAGAGTGCTACTTTGACCTTCTTTAGGATTATCTCATCATTTATTGAAGTTATATGATTAACCTCTAGTGTATTGATAGCAAAGAACTCAGGTTTTAGCAACATCTGGTTCATATTGTCAAGATCTGTTCCTATCTTATAGTCTGCTTGTCTAGACAAGGGGTCTTCTGCCTATATTGTCTTTCCCAGTTTATGATAGAGTACAAAGTCAAAATGAGTCATAAAAAGTGCCCATTTCACTTGTCTCCTGGTCAGCTTTTGAACTGTCCTGAAAAAAGTAAGATTCTGATAATCTGACCAGATCTCAACTTTATATAGATGTTCCTCTAAATAGTGTTTATATTTCTCTAGTCCCTGAATTACCACAAGTAGTTCCTTGTCATAGATTTCATAGTTCCTTTCATAAACATCTAATAACTTGGAAAAGAAAGCTACTGGGTGCCATAGGCTGGTTTGTATGTTCTTTTGATAATAAGACAGCTTCTGTTGCAAAGTTGCTAGCATTGGTAGATAACTTAAAGGATCTTTGTTGTTTGGTATTCTCAGAACTAGAGCTGTAGTAAAGGCCTTTTTCAGCACCTCAAAAGCATTCTGTTGCTCTTTGCCCCAAGTCTAGGTACTATTCTTCTTGGTCAAGTTGGAGAGTAGCTTTGACATCTTGGCAAAGTTCTCAATGAACCTATAATAGAAATTCACAAAGCCTAAGAATACTTGTACTTGTTTGACTTTAGTCAGTACTGGCTACTCTAGAACTCCTGAAAGTTTCTCCTTATCCATCTGTACTTTATTCTCCAAAATAATTATGCCCAAATACTTGATACTACTTTGCTCAAAGAAACACTTTCTCTGCTTTAGTGTAAAGGTCATTAAATTGGAGCCTTTTCAGCACTTCCTTGACCAATCACCTGTGCTTCTTCAAACATGTCCCAAATATTAGAATATCATCTAAATACACCATTACTAGTCATATACAAATCAAGTCTCCCAATATATCATTCATCATACTTTGGAAGGTCACTAGTGCATTGGAAAAACTGAAATACATAATAGTTGTCTCAAAAAGGCCTCACCTTGTAATAAACACTGTCTTCCATTTATCCTATTCTTTGATGTAAACATTGTTGTACTCCCACCTCAAGTCAATTTTGGTAAAGATTGAGGCTTTACTGAGTGATTCAATCAAGTTGGCTATTCTAGGGATTGGATAGGGATTTTTGATGGTAATTTCATTAAGGGCTCTATAGTCCATAACAGATTGTAAGCTTCTATTATGCTTTTTTACAAAGAAAATAGAGCTGCTATTGGACTAGTAGATGGTTAGATATATCCCTTTTTGAGTTTCTCATCAATCTATGTGTCAAGAGAGTTTTTTTCTGCTAGAGAGAGTAAATAGACCTTGGCTGGTTTGGGAAGCATTATACCTTCCACAAAGTCAATCACATGGTTATATAGTTTCTGTATTGGTATTCTCTCTGACTTATTCTTTGAAAACACATTCCCATACTCATGTAACCACTCTGGCACATAAGCCTTCCAGGTCTTTGTGTTCTTGCAATCTGAGTTCCCATATTGGTCTCGATTGTTGAGTATAGCTACAATCATTATTGTCTGTTGATGACTGCCTAGGTCAGTCATATTTGCCCAGCTAAGAATATGGTTGTTGGGGTCCTTATCTCCTATGTTGTCCAATAAGGGAGATCCACTAATATCCAGTTTGAGATAAAGTTTATTAGCTTCTGCTTCTATATCTTGTGTTTTATGGGCTTTACTAGTGTATGTATCTGGGCACCTGGTAAACTCTCATTGATCTTTTTGCCAATCAATATTTGGATTATGCTTATACAAGTACAAATACCCAATCATTATCTTCTTATTCCCTAAGTTGATAACAAAGAGGTGCTGGATTGTTCTGTGTAATCCAATTTCTACATAAGCTTAGACATACTCATTTATCTATCCTATCTTGTTGGAAGTGCCATCCACATTGATTACACAATATGGATTTGCCAGTTTATAAGTTACCAGGTTATTATTTTCTACAACAACTCTGTTGATGAAGTTTGTGGTGGCTTCCAAATCAACTAAAGCCTCAGTCTGTACTTTCTTTCCATATACCCAAAGTATAACTGGAATTTTAAAGGAGATAGTCTTGTTGCATGCTATATTATTACAAGATTCCAGTACTACTTCTAACTTTTGCAAGCTAATAGAGGGTATACTTTCCTCCAGCTGTAGATCATAGACATTATACTCTACAGTCCCAAGGGAAAATCCAATTTGGGTATCCCTTTTCTTTTTCCATTTGAGGGAACAGGATTAGAGATTTCCTCAATTGATGTACTATTAATTTTGATATCCTCAAAAAAGGAATCTGGGTTGTCACTATCTTCCTCCAATATATTATGAGACAGTTCCTAGAAAGGAAACTTTCTTGTACATTCCTTAACTTAGTAGATAATATCCAGAATTACAATGCCAGAGGGATATAAATAGTGTGGGAAGACTTATGTAAGATATATACAGTTATTAGTCAGGGTCATGTGATTGTGGGAGATAGGCACACAGACCAACAGACATTTGTATAAGTAGCAGAATAATCCAGTAAAGAACTCTATCAAGTTCTTCCTAAACAACTATCTCAGTTGAGCTCTAAGTCCTCATGGCTTTACACTAACATAACATCTTCATCAGCCATGCTCTAAACAACTGATTTTTATTCTTGCTTGGACCCAATAGAGATGGTTTCTGGGAAGAGGTCTTATAAGAACACTTGTTCTCATTACTAGGCTTGTCATAACAGTTTACTGTATTGTGTGTTTTTGACTTATTCCTAAAGCCTTTTCCAGCACATATCTAACAGTATCATGAGCTCTTCCCTTCCTTTCTCTGAATCTCATCTATTTCCATTGCATTTAGGTCTTTCTTTTCTCCACTCTTTTCTCCAATTGTCTCTGGACCAAATATTGTGCCCTGGGTCTTGTCCAAATGTAAGGTCTTATATACTTGCATCAACAATTTGAGGTAGTCATCCCATGTTTTTGGAGACTGATTTGTAATTTCATAGATAATAAGTGTATTTCACAGCTCATTAGGAATAACCTCCTTTATTTTGTCAATGTGAACTTTGTTACTATAGTTGACAATTCTTGCCAACGTCCTGTATCATTCTGCATACTTGACAAAGTTCTTTTTTGCTAGGTCCTTGTTGACCCAGAGCACCGTTAATTCCTTCTTTGTTCTCTTCTTGTTATTTCATTGTCTATAAATATTTTTGAGTTCTTGGGCAAAGTCACCCCAAGAACCAACACTTAATCCTGCCTAAACCTTGTCATAATATAATTTCATATATATACTGGCAGGAGCATGTAAACAGGTAAGGGCACATATAATTTTCTAATCATCTAATATAATACTAGATGCCAAACAATAGAGAGCAATCTAGCTCAACCAATCATATAGATGTATCTTATTTTCAGAGCCTACAAATGTTGGCGGCTCTGGCATCTTGGTTTTAGAGACAATGTTTTCTCTAGGAAGCCTTGTCAGCTCTCTCTAAAGACAGGTGACTTTTACTTCTAAAGTTGCAATTCTGTTATATGCGGTGGTCAAGGCACTATTATAATAGTTGATTGCTCTATTGAGTATCTGGTCAATATAGTTCTTGAGAAGAAGAGAAGTTCCTTGATATGCATTTTGCAGCATCTGTATCTCAGTCTCATCCCAGAGCATATACTCAATACTTATGCCATCTTTGACAAGCACATCCCAATTCTCAGCACTGAAATCAGAAAAGGAAATAGTAGTGGTAAAGTTGTTGAAAGTCGACATATCTATTTAAGTAATTAATTATAGTTCTTGAGTATGTTTTCAAGGGAGTAAAAGAAAAAAACACCTAAATTTAGCCTCTTAATGCTATTATGTTACACCAAATACCATTCCAATCATATTATGTCTATAAAATAGTAATATTGGACTCTAGAAGAGCTTTACAAATCTCTGGTACTCTAGTAGCTAGTTTGGAAAAATCTACATCCTTAAGGTACTTACAAGCACTTTTTAGTATTCTCCACTCTTTGGTTGTGAGCTTGTGACCACTTTTGTCCAGCTCTATAATTACATCCTGCAGTCTATTGAACCATTTCCACAGTGAGTCATACTATGGATCCTTAGCCCAGGTCTTGTTTTTGCTTATTTTAGTAAAGAATAGCAATATACAATCCAAGGTGGGTTCCAGGAGTTCTTTATACTCCTTTATGCATAGTAACTTCTTGGTTTTGCAAAAATGTAATTCTAGGGAGTAGGATGCAAAGTAGAAATTATTTACTTTGTGCCAGCAGGGGTCTGTTTCAACAAGTCTATCATAGAGTTTAGTAGATGGAATAGATTCTATTCCAATTCTTTCTAGAAATGACTTCTTTGTCATACTTTTCTTTTTCAGCAAGAGGTGTTTAGCAAGAGTCTTGGTGTTTCTGATGGCAGGTATGGCTTAGGGGCAAAAGTAAGTACAATATCCCTAGTTCAGCAGATGAAGTATGGTAGATAGGAACTACACTATAACTATACTAAAAGTGTTCTTCCAATGACATAGGTCCTGTCTTGAGGAGAGAGTTTGACATCATGTCCAGTTTCTCACACTGGCTCATGGAAGAGGAATAGAGGTCTCAGAGTGGTTCCAGCCATCTGCAAGGGTTTTTTGGAAATGTTTACACAAATCCAAAGTCTTTCAGGACTAGTTGTGATATACAAGCTAGCCTGCTCTCAATAGTTTAAGAGACAGACCTTACCCTTTATACCTGGGGTCCAGCCTACTATAGAGATAGGTCCTTGACAAGAACCCACTCTGAGCCCTCAGTAAGTCATCTGTCCTGTAACAGAAACAGAGACTCCTCTATAGAGATAGGTCCTTGACAGAAACCCACTCTAAGCTCTCAATCAGCTATCTGTTCTGTAATAGAAACAGAAACACCCTCAGGAAAGTTAGGATCTATATAAGGGGACTACACCAAAGTCCACTCCTGATGCTGATAGGGAAATAAAATAACAAGGGTGAACAGAATAGATGAGAAAGATAAAATCTCTAAACTATCTTATAGTTGTGTGTAGACAAGTAGATACAAAGAAGATAAATCAGAAAATACATGGCAAGTAGTTGAACTCCTAGTTAAGCAAATGCCAAGTCCTTCTTGAAGTGAGATATCCCCTTGAGGGATATTTTGTATAGACTCTTTATAAAAGAAACAAACAGGAAAACTCAGTCACTCAAAAATAGCAGTAGAGCTCCAGAGCAATAGAGGGAAAGAGATGATGGAGATAACTTGTTGCTAGGCCCCTCTGCACCCCTAGAGTATATATTAGGATTACAAATCATAGAATCAACAATTAAGAAACAAAAGAAATATTCCAATAATCCATTTTGGTAGGGAGTAGAATAATGAAGTAGGGTTCTCTTCTGATCACATAGCCAGTACTCCCCATCTCTCCTAATCCTCCTATCTAGTCTTCTTTTATGTCTATTCATTGAATTCAGCTTTCAAATACAGCTTGAGGAGCCTTGAGGTCAGTGCAAGTGACCTACTCTTGAGGTCAGTATCTTCATTGATCTCCCCAGTTCTAACTTTCTCAATCCCTCTATCCTATTCTCCCACACTTCTGATCTTTCTCCTTAGTCCTAGATATCTTCTCTTTTCTAGCTACCCTAATGGTATTGTCCTTAAGAGGGTTACTCCAATATTTCTAATAATAGTGGCCATCAAAAATGATTGCCTATATCTGATAGCAACACTAAAGCCTAATCTATAAAATAAGACAGCCACCAGACTATAACATCATTCTACTAGAGGAGACTATTCTCTCCAAGGTTTAGACAGTTCTTGAGAATGCTTCTAGAGGGGATTTCTGGGTTATGTCTAGTACAGAATGGCTGGACAGGCCCTATGAGGCTGGTATAGTAGTGGTTATAGCCACTATTCTGCTATTTGGGTGATGTATATGAGTTCAAGACTGGAAATCTAGTAGTATATAATTAAAGTGTTACTTTTGCTGCTCGAGCTGAATTATAGTATAGAATTATAACAAATATCACTTAGATTGCCTAAAAAGGCTACCTGGTGTGATAATACACTAGTAGTAGTACACCAGAGCAACCCTGCAACTAATTAGATAACAATTATCTTACATTTAATTAGTTGCCTTCTCTTGCATTTCTGTCCCTGACTGCTGGGATGTTCCATAACTAGAGAACTTATATATATAGTATAGATTACCCTCCAGGAGCCTTATCCTATTCTTTGAGAAATCTCCTGGAGGTAAGTTGTAACATACTCTAGATGCTATTTATAAACTAAGAAATCTCCTGGAGTTACTCTGCTCCAGTTGCTTTTACAATGATCTGATACTACAATCAAAAAAGGTCTCCAAACCTGGTATTTTGTCCTGGAGATTGGATATTCCTCAATATATCTGATATCAAGACTACCTGTCTGTCTCTGAAATTGTCCCACTGCTGTCTCAGACCCTTTATAGTGGAACATCAAGTAAGGCCCCTAGCCTACTGCCTTAAGCTACTATACACAATGAAGAAACTCCATCCTATATTCAATATAGTAAAGCTGTCTGCTACCCCAGACAATCCTATACTAGAATGGAAGTTAATGTCCCCACCACCACCAATTATTGTTGACAGAGAAAAGGAATGGGAAGTAGAGGAAATCCTAGATAGCTGCTAGTATCGGAGGAGATTTCAGTTCTTAGTAAAGTAGAAGGAATATAGTAGAGAGCATAACTCTTGGGAGGTAGTCTTTGGTGTTTCCACCTCTGACCTTATTGTAGAGTTCTATTGTAAATACTCTACCACCCCTAGGTATATCTGTTGCATGGACTTCAATGCAATTTTCAAGCCCAGAACAATTGCTTTGAAATGTAGCAATCTTGAAGGGGGGATGAGTATAAAGGAACTCTACCAATGCCACCCCAGGCCATAACACCATCCCAAGCAATTAGCTCTACTTCCCTCCCATCCCATACACAGCACAGCACAGCACAACTCCATCCAAACCAACTCTCCTCTCCCCTCTTTTCCCTCCCCCTGTTTCCCCTGTTTCCCTTTTCTTTTCTTTTTTGTTGCTTGCTTTTCTTTTTTATCACTCAACAACCCATCCTTCTTCTTCTTCTTCTCTTCTTCTTCAAGAAAAAAAACCTTGCCATTCTCAAAAACATGAAACAGACATGGACATGAATACAGACATACAGACATACAGATATAAACTCAACTCCCCCCCAAAAAAACCAAAAAAAGGTAGATAAAAAAAAAGGTAGAAGAAAAAGACTAATCGTACGATAAGAACTAAACAAAAAGAGTATTACCCAAATTATCGATGTTCACTTTATAGAAAAAGAAAGAAGAAAGAAAGAAAGAAGAAAAAGGAGAAGATGGAAGACAGAAAGAAGAAGACAGAAAAGCATGGTCATGGTCATAATCATCGCAATCAAATCATGGAAGTCATGCGTGCATTGCATTGGATCGCATATGTGCATATGGGCGTGCGTGTTCGTGTTCGTGCGTGCGTACAAACATTATCTTCTCTCCTGCAGACAACACAAAAAACAAAAACAAAAACACAAGAAAATCACCGCTTCCGCTTCCCACTCTCAACCTCAACTTCAACCTCATCCACTTCCACCTCCACCTCCACCTCTCCCAACTCCACCTCTTCCATCTCCCCACCACCACCACCTCCTCCTCCCACAACATCATCATCACCTCCCACAACAGCAACAACAACGGGTTGTTGCTGCTGCTGCTGCTGTGCCATCGACATAGGCGAATCACCTCTCGCAGATCCACTAGATCCCGCACCAGGACTTCCCCATACCGCATTCACACCCCCAAGACTAGCACTGCTCGCATATGGATTATTAGTGTTATTGATGTTGGCGTTGGCGTTGCTAACACCAACATGGCTACCCTGTTGATGTACAATAACCGAATCTGCATCTTCCAAACCTTGATTAGGTGTTATAGCGCCTCCTACGCAGTACAGTCAGCTGTGACGAGAGAGTAAACCCAAGTGGAAAAGACTCACCAGTAACATCACCTCTCCCATGGACATCAATATCCATTGGATCATCGTCAAGATCCAATACACCTCCGACCCCGCTGATAGCACCAACAGCATTCAATACAGACTCAACGGCCGGATCAAGCTGAGCAGGTTGGTCTATTTCTGGATGAGTGATGTCAGGTTGCAGATGGTCATCATCAAGTTCGACGTCCTCGTCCAGGTCTGCATACGTTCTGCAGATAGGACAGGTGAAGGAGGGATGGTGGGCTTGGAGGATGGGACGAAGGCATTTGTAGTGGAAAGTATGTGAGCATGGGGCGATAAAGAGAGCCTGGCGGATGGTGACGCTGAAGAGACCTGGCAAGGACAAGCTGAGCAGGAGTGTAAGCGTAAATGTGAAGACGTACAGATACAACAGTCTGGTATACCGAGAGCTTTTATTTTAGCAGTAGGAGCGGGGTTGATAAAGTCCGGTGCAGCGAGAGCCTTGAGACTGCGGAGGGCATTTGTACTAAAGACACATATAAGAGAAAAGAGTGAAGCAAAGACAGCAGAACTCACTTGAAAGCATTCGCACTCGCCTGCCATTCTCTGCCAATTTCAACCCTGATCTTGACACTTTTATAAATGTCCTCTGCACCACCCTGATAGTCGACGCCGAGCTGAAGGATATCGCCGTCTCTGATCTGGAAAGGCCTGCTCTCCGCATTGGCAGCGCTGAGACGGACATGGTTCAGAAAAGTGCCAGAACTGCTCTTGGTATCGCGGATGAAAAACTTGGGGCCCTCTGCGACCCAGATTTCGGCATGGACACGGGAGACGACTTTTGAGCGGAAAGCGAGCTTGTTGGAGTTGAGAGCGTTGATGGCGGATATACCGAGACCACTGTGGTCGGTGAAACGGCCAATGCGGAGAGGAGGCTCTCCCTGGCGGAGGTCGCGGGCGATGGGGTCGAAGCGGAGAGAGCGACGGGTGTCGAGGTGGGGGACGAGACGGATGCGATGGGACTCTGAATTCATTACAGGGGACAAGACTCGTTCAGGGGTTGCCTCTGTCTGGGCCTGAAGATTGTTGTTGTTGTTGTTGTTGTTATTGTTGCCCACCGATCGTCTGCGGCGCAACATGAGGCCGAGAGCAGCGGGTGAGGTGCTGGCGTCGACGAAAGACTGGGAGGAATTCCTTGGACGACCTCTGAGAAAGGAGCCAAGGAGAGTTGTCGCCCGTGCAGAATCAGACTCCATGTGGTATTATTGCAAGAGCAAAGAAACAAGCGCTACAAAAACTACAACAACTCCGGCAATCACCCTCGATCTCCCACCGCCGTTCGTTGTCGGCTGCTGCACATCGCTGCTCCCGTTCTGCTCTGCACTGTACACCCGCACATACCCCATCTCAAAGTACGCATTGCTGTACTGCGATGTCCCGTTGTTGATCACATAGTCCAGGTAACAAGTCCCCGAGCATGTCTGGTTAAAAAACTGTGCCGAGCCCGCAAAATCTGCACCTGTCATTCCTGGCACAGCACACCGCAGTACACGGCACACTCACCTCCGCACAACGTGATATCCAACACCAGCGTTTGCGCTGCAAAAAATTCGCTGGTATTGCACCCTCCCGACGGCCAGTTTCCCATCGGTGTCCCCAGCACCGAAGTATCAATCTCATTGCTCCCAAACACATCAGGAGCACGTTGTCGCTCAAAAAACCAAATCCTAAATATATCTCAGACTCGGGGATCAGCAGGCTAGAACTCTACTCACGAAACACCACTCGTAGCCAACTCCGCCACAAACACACCCCCTTGCGCATCTGCAAACGCCTGTCCATACGACGCCGGACTGTCATTCGTCGTAATGCATCCAGTTGCACCTTCACAGTTCGTCCCATTCACAATCCCCGACGTCTGATTCGGCGAAACCTGAGCACACCCCGCTGTCGTATGTAATCCCATCTGCGACGAAGGCGACAGATTCACGCCTTCAAAAATATCAATCTCCCTAAACCCCCCCCCCAAAAAAAAGGTCAACTACTGCGTCAAGTTTAGAATCGACTATATTTACCCTCCACCTGGCCAAGTTGAATTCGGTGAAAAAGTCCACAACGCAGGCCAAACCGAACACTATTTGGAGAAGGAAAGAGAACATCAACATTTTTCCCACTCTAGAAAAAAAAACACAGAAAAAAAACGCACACCAAACGGTGCATGCCAGACATCAATAGCCCACACAGTTCCAACACCCCACGTCTCCTGCGTCGACATCCTCACCGAATCCCTCTTTTCATTCCACGGCACAAAACTCGTATTGTCGACTTTGATAATCGCCCTGTTCGTCGAAGCATCTACATACGCCAGATGTTGACTCGTTGCATTTGCCGCCGATACGAAACTACCATTTTTGTTTTCAGTCAGTTCAAACAAGACTCAAAGACAAAAAGGAGAAAGGCGAAGACGGACATGACATCTCCATTCATCGTATCATCATCTACACCAAATCAGCTCTTCCTATCCCTGAAGTAAAAAAACAAAAAAGAAAAAACCACGCAACAATGATCATAAAAATCCCATCCCTCAAAAAATTGAGCACCAGAATAATCCTTCACCAGGCCATACTGCGCACTCAAAGCTCCTCTCACCACCAAACACAAAACGAGTCCCAAAAGTCTCAACATGAGGATGAACGTGGAGCGTGGAGCGTGTCAAGAATGAGTGTATGTGTGTGTCAAGAATGAGTGTGTGTGGTCAAGAATGAAAGTGTCAAGATGAGGTGATGAAAAAAACACACAAACACACGCTTTTACCTTGTGCTTACCTTGTGCCTTGTTGTTACCTTGTTCGGCTATCGCGATGCCGATCGACAATAAACACGCGTAAATCGAATGAGACCCACTACACAAAAAAATGAAATGAACATGACAATTGGCGGATGGTAACCACATCCAAAAGAGGAAAGAAGGGTACACTTTTGACAACTGATGTAGTGAATAGATGACCACGATAGTTGAAAAACAGAGTCTTCCATGCAACAAGTCCAAGCTCTATAGTTCTAGTCACACTCACTCATAAAAGAGAGGGACCATCTCACTCACTCAACCATCTCAACCACTTCAAATCGCACAAAAAAAGAAAAAAGTACACACAAAAATTCACACACACACAACCTTCTCATCATCCCATCACATCACACAGATAAAAAAAAAGCCAATGTAAAAAACACATATCTAGATCACCTTGCCTGTATAGATGCAATAAAAAAAAAGTAAAAACTAATCCGCTCAACCTCAACCCCACCTTCACTCTTCACCTCTTCACCTCGTCCTCGCAGTCTCCCCAGACCTCGTTTATTTTCATTCAACAAACACAGGTCCACGCATTTAATTTCGATTTCAATGTTCCACTTCCACTTCCACTCTCCCCATTCTCTTCTCTTCTCTAAAAAGCCGACGAACCAGGATCAGTGGAAGAAGCATCAGCATCAGCACCAACACAAGGTGAGATTCCCTTCCCACTCGACGACGTCGTAGTCGTAGTCAAAGTCGATGCCCTTCGAGATACGTACGGTCTCGGTGGAAGCCTAGTCCCTTGTTCCGGGGGACCACCTAGCCCATTAACACCCGCAAAACCAATCACCTGCGACGTCGGTGACCCAACAGCCGGAGACACAGGCGCATCATCAAGATCAGTATCCAATGTCCCTAGCCCATCCATCCCAAATTCATGAATCGAACGCGGAGGCGGACGCTCCACCATCGCTTCAAGCAGCTGCACAAATTCAAAATCAAACGACACATGAACACAAATCACAACGAAACACACACCTCCTTGCGCAACTCCTCACTATCATACTCCCCTTCCAGCTCTTCCGGCTTGAGCAAAAACGTCCCTTTTCTAAAAACTTCACCTTCCTCTTCCACCCAACTTCTCGATCTAAACACGGAACAAATTCCAGGTAAGCTCGGCACCACACAAACCGTATTACCTACCGCTCAGTCGGCGAAAACAACGACATCTCAGAATTCGTCATCCTTCTCTCGTCATCATCCTCACTATCAGAATTGACAGCATACGACGAACTCGTCATCATCTCATGTTTCTCTTCCGCTGGCTCCGCTCTCCCCTTGCCTTTATCCACGCGCGGCGAAATCGGCGCCATACTCCCTTCATCACGTCCCTGTCCCTCCGCACCATCGCTGACGAAATGTTCAGTAACAGGATCAGGAACAACATCTGTATCAGGTTCACGAGCCACATCTCGCTCGTGCTTTTTCACCTCCGACTCCAGCGTCGTAGCACCACCATCAAAAGACAATCCCAGTCCCTGCAGAACAACTCTCTGCCTCTGCCTCTGCCTCTGCCTCTCACTCTCACTCTCACTCTCACCACCACCCACACCATCAGTCCCAGAACTCGCATCACTCGCACCACGAGACATACGCCTCATCAGCTCCAGCAACTCATCATTGACATTCAAAAGCCGTGCCATCCGTTCCGAATCCTCCGACACCACAGTCTCTTGAATGGCCAATCGAAGTTCAACAACAATCGCTGCCGAAGCTGTCATCAATGCTTCTGGACACGATTGCTCTTGCTCTTGCTGATTCCGATTCCGATTCCGATTCTTCACTTGAGGTGCCCTCGATGACACTTGCGCATGATGTTGTGATAATCGAGACACCATAGTCCTTGCCCGCATTAGGATATCATTTTCCATCTATATCCAATTTCGAGAATCGGTGATATGTAATTAGAGAAACGCACCAACCTTCTTTGCCTCATCCTTCTGAATACTCTTCGCAAGCTCACTTTCTTCAATCAACCCCCAAACCCCTCTCTTCTTCCCACCTCCAACATGTGTCACAGCCATTACAGCAGGCACACTACTCGACGCAGGAGCACGGCTATCAACAGACAAATTCTCTGACAATAAAGGCACGGGAATCACAGACAAAGCTTTCGTCGAGTTCCTCTCCGCTTCCTCAGTGTTCCGAACACAGGTATCAAGAATCTCTCTACACATCCTGAGTTGGATTCATTCAGAGAGACGGATCCTATCTCAAAACGCATACACACACTTTGCAAATGCTTCGTCTCCCGGTGGGATGCTGAGATCCAAACATCTCATAGAATGATTACTCTTCAGACCCTTGTTAAGAGCCAAAACACAGGCCAGGTCTAGCTGATTAATCGTTAAATCTAGATGAAGGAGCGATGTAGATTCAGGAAGAAATTCCGCGAGGGCTATTGCACCTGTTGAGGTCAGATATGTCGAGGACAAGAAGAGACGCTTGAGAGAGCTGTTCAAGGTAAACGCCGTACGAAGAGAGTGGATCTAATGAAGCACCAATCAGAAGTACCTCACTGACAAGTTTTAGCTGTCACCTACCCCATCCAGATTTGGACCTGAGCATGGATTCTTGCTCATATCAAGCGTTTCCAAACACGAATTATATTTCTACCAAACAGGTTCAACTCAAAAAGACAAAGACAATCCAGCTACTCACAAGAGCTTCAGCGATAGCGACTAAACACCCAACGTCTAGCTTATTTTCGCTGAGATTGAGGAGTTTGAGCGTTCGATTCCGCTTCAATACTTGAGCAAGGTATGTGATTCCATTCTAAATCACCTCAGTAGTCTGGAAAAGAATCAATTTGCACACTAACCCTCAAATCATTCCCCTTCAAGTCAAGTGTCCTCAGAGCACCAAATCTAGGCAAGGCACCTATGGCTCTCACACGATCTAGCAGCGCCGGGCTTGGTCCCGTGTCATACTTCGCTCCTGTCATCGAGGACAAAGAATGGTTCACAGGTAATGCATGGGATGAAACGTCATGGCGATGTCCAGAAGCTGTGGAAAGATGGCGTGTAGTCACTCCCCCCTGAGAGGATGAAGTGATCATGGGGACCTGTTCACCTGCCGACGACGAAAAACTGGACGCTGCCGGTGATGCGCCTCCACGACGTTTATTGCGAGATACATAAGGCGCATAATTTGTTTGAGCTGGGTTCTGAGATGGGTGTCGTGGGGGCGGTAATATAGGACCGATCTTGCCACTTGGTACTGCCAATGCTGACGATGGTACTTGCAGGTGAGATGCAGAACTTGCAGTAGTAGGTGTGCTAGGAGGTAGATTTGCAGAAGGTAGACTTGATGCAGACACTGTTGGAGACGATGCCGTTGAAGATATTGGAGTACCTGAATGTGATGGCGTTGGGGAGATCGAAATTGTGATGGGCACTGTATCAGGATAATCGCGGATCATCAGTGCCAAAGCTACGCCTCCCGTAGAATTGATGTGATTGTGTCTAAGCGAGATATGTTGAAGCGAGGACGTGCGAATTGTACGGCCTGTAATTGATAGCAACAAGTCCCAGCATCGTTAACACGTATGGAATCTTTATGCGAGTAGCACTCACAGAGAACTTCAAGCGCTGCGGACCGCAAATTACAATCATCCAGACGCAGACTTTCCAGGCCCTGATCGGGAGTTTCCAGCGCAGCAACTATGTATTCCATAGCATTTTTGTCAATGCCATTTTGAGAGAGATCCAGGAAGCGAAGGCGTTTGGCCTTTTTGATATAGGCGCCGATAAGTCGGAATGCAGGTGTCTTGAGGCGCCTGTTCGATGCGACTGACAGGAAAGATAAAGTGCCTGGAATAAGTAGCGAGTGTAAAATGGGTTTGAGTGTCTGCGATTATTGAATCTGAACAGGAATTGAGGCTCGGGAGCGGAAGACAGACTTACATGTTCGTCAAGATCACATTCACGAAAAACAAGCTTGTGTAATCCCCACTCAATCATGAAAACATCGGACAAAATCGATGCAGAGGACAGTGTCAGCTGTACGCCAGACAAATCTACAGCACGGGGATCTGTGATTGCAGCTTTCTGCTCCTCCTGTGAGTATCCGTCTTTTGGAATATCAAAGGGGTGCGCACCTTGAACGCTGCACTGATACTAGGGTCTGGTACCTCGTCGCAGCCAGCGCAACAGTCTCGATAGAATGACTCAACCTTGTTCATATCCCACCAATCTTCTGGCTCCCCCCCAGGACTCTTTGGCGGGCCTCTGACGACCCTCCTTCGCCTTTCGTATTCCTTGTCCTCGATGGCACGCTTCTCATCTTTGAGGGACGGCATCGAAGGTGGATTAATAGAGGATATTGGGTATACGATTGATATTTCGGATAGGATAAAATGTGCACGCTTGAGTGGCCGGTTTTCATCTTGCGTTGCCTGCGAGTTGGAGCCTCCCGATATCGAATTGACATTGGTCGGAAGAAACTTGGAAAGCCGAGAGAACAGGGACGGCTGGGATGAGGGAGGACGTTTGAGAATGGATTTTCCGGGAGTTGGAATTGTAACTGCAGAGGAGGAGGCTGAGGGGTTTGAGCAATAAGTAGCCATAGCCTAAGGTGCTGACGACTTCCATCAATAAATAAGCCATCACAATTCTCCACAATTTCGCAAGACAGCGCAGATGGAACATCATCATGAGTAACATATCAGAATTCGTCATGGGTATCTATTGCTGTTATCAAATTTTGTTCTCCTCGCCTGTTTCTTGATCTCAACTTCACCTTGGAGTCGAGTTCTTCTTCCATATTGATCAACCTTGCATTTCATAAATTCATCCCACTCCCATCTTGATGTGTTGTATCAAGAGATCATAAACAAGAATGCAAGCAGTTGTAATATGTTTTATTGGACTGTATAATCTGTCCAATGTTGCTAATTCGAGGATATTACGTGACAGGAAGACGCCCAAGTAGAGAGAAAACTCAAAGGAAAGGGAAATAATTTTCCAATGGTATATCTCCCAAATGCCTCATCATATGTATCCATGTCACGTTCATGCTGATGCTCATACTCATGTTCGAAGTCATTTGTACTCGTACTTTCAATAAACGTCCGCTCACGATTACTCGAACTACGGTTCAACCTCACAGCACTCCACCTAGTACGTTCTTGCGCAGTCAAACTCAAGACTTCATCAAGATAACCAAGTGAGGGATGATCAGCTTGAGAGATGGGGATTTAATGAGATTAGCTGGGAATAGATGAAAGGGCCATGTTTTGTAAATAGGGACGAGGTATCGTCAACAATGAAAGAGAGGGATGGGCACAGTGGCTGTGCGTGAATACCCATGATAGGCTGGTCAGTCAGTCGAGGGCGAGTAGGAAACGATAATGTCGAACCCTGCTGTATTGTTGTTACTGACAAGAGTCGAGATTGTCGCACGATCAGAGCTCTGTGAGAGCACAACAACCTCAGAAGTTCCCTTGATGTTGCGAGGGCTGTCCGAGGAGGAAGACGAATAAGAAACAGTTGTTGCCTGGATGTACAGTGGGGACAGCAGATAGACCCAAATCCTGAGATCAGCAACAAAAGCACAGGGGCTAAGTTCTTCGTCGGAGATGACAAGGTCTGAGGAGCCCAGGTCGTCGGCGGGAGAAAAAATAGGGAAGAGGTCAGATTATTCAAAGGAAAAAAGTTCCATCGCAGGATCGAACCCTCTTTTTTTAGTGTGGTAATGAGGGCTATCTGACAGGCTTGTGTATTAACCGATATACTAAAAGCGAAGCATGATGAAGTTTTATCAGAATAATACGACCTTAGGACCTTACAAGTCATTTATTTATTAAAGGCTCACATCATCTGAACTTCCCTTCAAAAGAAATGTCCACCGTGCCAGGTCGCTCAGCTCATGTTCATGCGATTCTAGGTCCCCAACTCTACCGTCAACTATCTCAAACTAAAGTTCTCTTGGTTGGCGCTGGCGGCATTGGCTGTGAACTCTGTACATCCGCAAAAACATCCGTCCAGTTTTCCATCTAACTGCCCTCCATCTTGTAGTGAAAAATCTTGTATTGACTGGTTTTGGCCACATCACAATTCTCGACCTCGATACCATCGACCTCTCTAACCTTAACCGGCAGTTCTTGTTCAGAAAAAAAAATGTCAAGCAGAGTAAAGCTTTGGTGTGTTCTTAAGCGCCCTTGTATTGAACAATTAACAATGTTCAAAAGATCGCTGCTCAATCGGCTGCGCCATTCAATCCCAATGTCAAAATACACCCGATCCACGCAAATATCAAGGAATCCCAATATGACGTAGACTGGTTCAAGCAATTCGACATTGTTCTCAACGCTTTAGACAACTTGGGCGCGTCTCTCTCCCTCTCTTCTCCTGTCTTCCATTCATCCAACCCGTAGATGCCCGTCGACACGTCAATAAAATGTGTATGGCAGGAGACATTCCACTTGTCGAATCCGGTACAGCAGGTTATCTGGGTCAAGTTCAAGGTCTTCTCAAGGTAACTTTCAAAAGACCCATCTCCTGCTCAAGAAAATAGACCACCTCCCATAGGATCAAACAGAATGCTTTGATTGCGTGCCGAAACCCACTCCCAAGACATTTCCCATCTGTACCATCCGCTCAACACCAAGTCAACCTATACATTGTGTTGTATGGAGTAAAAGTTACTTGATGAGGTATGTACATTCTCTCTGCCTCTCCTGAGCAAATTCATCTTTCTTGAAAACAGTCATTTATTTGGTGAAGATGAAGATGCAATAGATGAACTTGACCAAGCTGAAAGGCAAGGTGAAAATGGTAAGACATCTCTTATGAATATCTTCATCAATCTCGGTTAAACTTTTCCCCTGCCTTTTTTCCAAGTTCACGAAATCGAAACGTTGCGGAAAGAAGCGTTGGCGTTCAAAGCTGTACGAAAAGCTCTACGCACACCATCTCCCAACGGTTCCTCAGATATCGCGAGAATCGTGTTTGACAAGGTCAGCTTTTACCTCTTCATCCTTTTGTCTTTTGATCTTTTCATTGTAGGTTTTCAATGCTGACATTGAAAATCTGTTAATCATGAAAGACATGTGGAAGTCCAGAAAGGCACCTACGCCTTTAAATTTCGACAATATCATCAGCACTGCATCCAATTTTCATTCTCACTCAAGTGGAGAATGTAGTAACACTAGCAGCAATAGCCACCATCATGTTTTGAGAGATCAACAAAGACTCTCTCTGGTAGAAAATCTGGAATTATTTATCTCAAGGTTTGTCCATTTTTTCTCATCCGTGTGAACATGCCTTCTTTTGTTTTGTTTTTTTGATTATAGTACGAACCGACTTGCATCTCGTTTGCAAAATGGTGAAGATACGATAGCGTTTGACAAAGATGACGATGACACATTGGATTTCGTAACTGCTTCATCCAATTTACGTTCTGTGGTATATGCCATAGAAGAAAAGACGCGTTGGGAAATCAAAGGTATGTACACCCTTATATATATGTCCTCCTTACTTGAATATACAACTCCGACAGAAATGGCGGGTAATATTATCCCAGCAATCGCAACTACCAATGCTATTATTTCTGGTCTTATCGTCTTACAAGCTCTCCATCTCCTTCGAAAGTCTCACGAAAGTCTTCGCGATGTTCATCTACAATTCAAACCATCTGCTCCTCTTAGTAGTATCAGGACGAGTGAACCTAATCCGGACTGTGGAGTCTGCAGAGATACGTATGTCATTTTGCGATGTGATCCTTCCAGAATGACGTTGGGACAAGTTGTCGAGGGGCTGTTGTTTTCAGATGGGGAGAAAGAAGAAGAGGATGAAAGGGAAGTTACTGTGTATGAGGATAAAAGAGTGTTGAGTGATCCAGATTGGCAAGATAATTATGAGAGGACGTTGGAGAGTTTGAACGTGACAAGAGGCAAGTTTCTAACGATTGTAGAGGAAGATGACGACGATGAAGGAGAGAAAGGAGGAACCATTTCCGTGAATTTATGTAGTCTATCGTGAGTCGTCTAAATTTGATTTTCAAGACAAAAAGTTGACCTTGCTATTTTTTTCACATAGTCCGAATCATCCTGTCGATGCACCTCCTTTTATTCTCCCCGATCCTTTACCTCGATTCCAAAAACGAAATAAACCCAAAATCACAGAAACGCTTTCTTCTCCTCATTTTTCCACGCCAACAACGGTAGAAGATTCGAATGGAATTATTGAAATTGATCCTACACCTCGAAAAAGAAGAAATTCATCGGACCAAAGTGGATTGACGACACGAAAAAGAGAACATTCGGTCAACCAACAACAACCAAGACAGGGTCCGAATAAAAAGAGGAGGTTGGATGATGATGATGACGACGATGATGATGATGATGAAATGATTATACTGGTAGACAGGGAGAGAGACAATGATGTGATTGTTATTGAATGATTAACCGATTGTGTTTTTTGTTATTTGTTATTTTTGTTTTATTTCATGGCTCATCGTTATGCATCAGATTGACTATTTGGTCAGGGTAGAATATTTTCACCTAGAACCAACTCCTGCTCTCTTGGCCGCTGTACTGGGAATTTTGCAATGGTGTGGGATAGAAGACTATGAGCTTAAATACTGTACGCTTCCGTTCGAAAATTCCCTTGTAATGACCTGTATACTATCTTGCTCTGCCCGGGATGCAGAAACTAAGATAACTTCTCCTGTATGCTCATCATCAAAGGGTGATATTTTTGTTTTTTGTTCATTCACTATCATGGTTACAATTGTTAATTACACCCGCTGTTTGGAAGATACATTACCCATGCTTGCAAGTCAGCAGGTGATCAAGGTAGACAAACTTGCATTATTTTTTAGCATGCTGTGTGATGCATCAAGCATCATGCATGGTAGTTACATGTGTGTCACTGTCTGACTACTTGAACATCATCCCTCCAAAGGTGGGCTCTCCCCTGGGAGGGTCAAATAATATAGGCTCAAGTGTCACCCAGTGGGTAGATGACTGAGAGTAAGAAGTGGGATTCTATACCTAGGCACGTCTCAGATCAACTAAGAATAAAGTCACAAGAAATGCATCATAAAGTTTTGTTCGCTACATCATGTTGACACCCCCGTAGTACAGATATCAGAGTACTTGGCATTAGTCCTTCTCTTTCAGGGCCAAGAGATCTGCTCAATGGGGAAATAACACAGAGGTAGTAGTACAAGCTAGATTTATATAGAGAGCTCCAGGCCCTGACACTAGGCTCTTAAGATTGGATGTAAACTCCCAAACAGATTGAGTCTGTGTCTCAAAGAATATAGTCACATATAGTCACTTGGTAAAGTGATCTTGAATGTTTGAAATTATCTCCTAAGTACTATGAATTTTTTTTGCCAATTCTCCTTTTTATTCAGTTAATATCTCAGACATCTTGGGATCAAGTAGATGGCTACCTTTTATTCAGTTAATATCTACAATTTACAATAAGTAGAGATTGTGATACAAGAAGTGTTGTCTCACCTCAGACGTTTCGGGATCGAGTAGACGACTGAGGGAGGATAGTGGAACTGGATTCTATATAAGCCTGCTCTACATTCCTTGGTGTTAGCTTGTGGCCCCAGGTGACAGGTGGTATCATATCAATGATGAGTCGGCTAGAGTGGTGGTGTTGGCAGAGTGGAGAGGCAATGGAAGAATGGTGGTGTAAGTGGAATGGAGGAGTCGATAGAATGATAGAAGAGTCAATAAAATGATGTTCAAGCTTGGACATGTCTATTGCGTCAGTTCATCGCAATACTCCTGTAATTTCAAGTTTTCTTCTATTAATATTGGCTCAGTCTATAATGCTGTGTTGCTTTCCAAATGCTGACAAGTAAATGGATTGATGATTGCTAGTGGAAGCGTTGAGGAGAAAAGGTTCATTGATCAAGGGATTTAGTTCAGATATTTGAATTTTAGAGGCATGTTTCTCCTGGTAGGTTGCAAGAGCTAGATCTGAGTAAGTTGTGCTTGGAGCTTAATAATCTTTGGCATCTGGGTCTTTTTCTTGGGTCCCTGGAAGGGGCAGCAATGGGTCATTGGTAATATCAGATTCATCATTTTGAAAACTAGACTAGGAGCAGGTAGTAGGACAGGTTATGATAATTTAAGGCTATAGGGAAATCTGGTAGGGCAAGGTGGAGTAGGGGTGTAGATTTAGCAACCGCAGTCAAGAGATATGGGCTTCAAAATGTCCAAGGATACCTAAAACTCAAGGATGGTTGACAAAAATCATAATGATAAATTTGAGGCTCAGAAAAGTAAGCAGTATTACATAATGAATACAGCTAGTAATGTCATCAGATGGATAACACTGGATACAACGATTAGTCTACAGCTAAGAGGGTACTATGCAATGGCACCTGGAATCTATCATCTGATCAATTGTCAATGTCCTAAATGAATGGCTGAGTCTAGCATGCTCCAGCTATTTGGTTCAAAGTCCACACCGTGTATATAACCTTAATCCTAGGCAAACCTTCATTCTTCAGAACAAATAGGCATACCACGGTGTCAAAACGGCGTGAACTCGATTCACGAGCATTAAAGTTTGCAGGAAGCAAAAAGGGTATACGATTCAGCAGCTGACACTACCTATAACACGCAGTCAAAGTAAAGAAAGTCCGTATGAGTAGAAGAAGACGGAGCGTTATACATACACAGAAACAAATCCCGAATGTCAATCTAAACATGGGGAAAAATATCTGAGGAGTTCGAGAAATCCAAAACTGAATATCCATATCAGTATTCAATGGTTTGTTCTCTAAACGTAAGATTCACATAGATAATCATCGCGACGTCTGGACTGAAACTAGTTTCCGATTGGCGAACCCAGCAATCGAGACTCTTTCAGTAGGTCTCTGACACAATTTCCAATCCCTTTACCGATCCCAAACCACTGCCTTGGGTCGCCTTCCTGACCGAATAGGTAATACATAGCGCGGCGACACATCACATTGAGATGATGAGGAAGATACTTGAACAAACCAGTGATGACAAGGAAAAAAAAGAGGGCGAGCATTGAAACTGATAAGAAATTGTAGCTAGCATGATCTGACAAAATCCAAGATGCTGAAACTCACGCAATAAAACCTTTTCCCATGGTTCCAACATGCTCAACACAAATGTGCTCTCAAACCACATACGCTGACGCCAAAGAAAGATCCTAAGGCTAGATGCATCCTTGGGAGGTGGCCGCGTCGCCCGATGATCAGGCTTGGGTGTAGGGAGAACCAAAGGGGTAGGAAGGGCCATGAACTTGGGATGCAGATAGGGTTTGGAAAGACTTGATTAGTTTGCAAAAGATGATTTCTATGTCGGACTGGCCCAAATACTGTGTGCAGGAGGAAGCCAAGGAAGCCAAGGCAAAAATCTAGGCAGACAGTGAATCAGAAGCAGATGTGGTGCGACTTAAGGTCAATGCTGGCAAGTCTTTCCCACGATTGGTGATTTCCATAAAATTATCATGCTTTCAACTTCGATGGTAGCATTATCTTTTTATTCCACCGGCCAGCTGCTGAACATAGTGATGATACACTCCTTTCACCAACGAGGGTTATTAGCCTTCGTTTCGCTTAAGACCTGTTCTTAAGAAGATATTATGCAGTAAATAAGTGTTGAACCACGGAGGAGAACATTGTCCTTGCTGAGTTCCGAACAAGAAAAACATGGTGGCCAATCTTCAGAGTAGAACAAGTCGCGACAGCCCTCTGCAATCAGGGTCAATTAGAACGAACATTATACTGGCGCTTAGAGGCAATCATATTCTTTTTATCATCTTCCTTCTACTCTCCTTCATGATTTCATCTTTATTAATGAGTCCAGATGTATGAAGTCTGTCCTCAGGCATGCGTGACAGCTGTTCCACGCTTCGGATCCTCGGCCGTCTCTTAACATACCACTCCCATGCATAACGAATAATTGTACCGTCAGCATCATACGGTGTAGGAATTTCTGAGTATCCGGGGCGCGCGGTGGGATGGCGGACATAGATGGCTGAACAGGTAGAAAAGGAGACCTCCATATAAGCGGGAATGAAGAGGTGAGGAGAAGCATAATGAGGAAGGAAGAATGGGGTGTCGCGCTTCGGGTCAGGCTTTTCAACTTGGGCATATCCATTTATGTCTTCATAGTCTTTGTCTGGCAATGCCTGAGGCTTGATGAAACGGACGGCAGAAGGGTCTACCGAAATCATGTCCCCAGGCGCCAAACGAGTATTTGGGTTGTCGTGCTAGGAATCCGTTCAGCTATACAAGTCAAAGAGCTAGCTAAGAATTAACCAACCTTCTTCCCATTCAGAAGCACTTTCCCATGAATGACAAGTCTTCTGGCCTCATAAATACTCTCTGTAAAACAAGACCTGAACACCACAGTGTCTATCCTCCTCTCTATCTCGCCGAACATCAAGCTTCCGACAGGCGGCATTCCCTTCTTCTCAATGGCCCTTTCACTCTCTTCAGTACGTGTCTTTCGCTTGGCATATTCTGCAAGACTAGCCTCATCGTCTCCTATCTTTACGGCGCGACGCGGACGAACGTCGGGTATTGTTTCAGGCAGATACCATCGTTTGAAGACCTTCTCGTTGATATAGTCACCGTGGTAGGCTCGCACTAGCTTCTTGGAAAGCCAACGCTGTTGAAAGAGCGTTTCTTTCGCGGGAGAGAATGTAAAATCAAGCCCACGAGACTTTGGCCCTATTGTTCTGTTCCAGAGATTGAAGAGGTTTTGAGGTGACCAGCTCTACGAGAAGTCTAGGTCAATCGGTCACACAGTCGCTAAACAAATTACGCCTCACCATGCGAGGCAGTACCCTTTTGAAATGGAAGATACCTCTATCACGCATCTTTCAAAGTACGTTCACTAGCAGCAAAGCTTTGGAGGACAGGACATCAGGCGTGGAAAAATATTGAAACTCCGAACTTCTCAACTTAAAAATCACGATCTGCACGAGATAGAAACAGAGATAGAAACAACGCTCTGATCACCCTAAAAAAAATAACGTTCCCATTAGCCTATGGCTAAACCGCCGCCCCTACCCGAAGCCAGGATCCTTCATTCAGCTTACAGCATGGGTGCCACAGCTTTTAACTGTCAGTTGCCTGAGTGGCCGATGTGCTATAAATCTCACTGATAGACATCACTAATGGTAACACAGGCATAAATGTTGGCGGAATCTGTGATTACTGATTCGATGACATTAGGGGGGGACGGAGCGCCTCATCGATGGGAAGACCACCAACCAACCCATCAAGAGGGGGGTGGAAGGTTCTCCTCTATGAGAGACCGCTGAGCATGGATTTGCTATGGCTCGGAAAGGAAGATTGCCTTCCCCCGAAGAATAGAAACTTCATGCAATATTACTTCACCTCTGAATTTCTTGGCCTGGGGAAAACCGTACCTGTCCATACAGGCATTGACCAAATTACTGGAAAGGATATCCGGGTTTCGTGGCTTGAAAAGAACCCACAAGCTGATCAATCAATCACCCGCAACTGTGACATGGGCAAGGTGATCATAAGGTGATCATGCCTTTTGGGGGAGGTCAGTGTCAGCCCACGCTTGATAGTCGATGAGAGATTTTTATCAGATACTGCAAATCATGACACCAGTTCATCAATCTCATAGGCGAGGTATTATTCGGATGAGATCAAAGTCAACACTACGATTAACCGCGATGTAGGAGCTTGGGGCGAGAGCTGTGCCTATAGGTTCGTCGATCAGTGTGTCGCATGATCCGGGCTTTGAAACAATAGTTGAGTCCTTGTAATGAGATGAACTTGATGCAAATCTAATGACAACCATATCTCCTTCAAGGCAATCACGAGCTTGGCGGACAGAGAAATCCATATTTGGGCTTCCATTCCGATGCTGATGATGGATATAGGGTGCTCAAATACCAACCAGTGATGATTTAAAACCCTCTGTCAAAAATAGCTCAAATGGATGTTGAGGAATTCTGCAAGAGATCAAGCCCATGAGGTGACCCAACAGTTACCTAGTATGTCCTGACACGTGTTACCTGTAATCCAGGATGCTACGAAAAGGCAAACACGATCTGGTTGGCCACCTCTCCTGATCGTACGCCAAGGTGTACGCTCAGAGGGCTCGAGCACAAGAAAAATCTATGCTATCCGTTCAGTCAATTATGTTATATCATGTTTCCAACGAAATAGCATTGGTATAAATCACTCAAGGCGTTTGTTTCCACAGGATATCTCGTCCTGGTTGAATTTTGATGTGCCATGTCATTATGCGTGACATCAAAATGTGTCTACATGTCAGCAGGGATGCGCAGCTTAGAACCACTGAACGCAGGAAGACACTTAGGATCACAGCTTCAGTAAACCGTTTCCAGGATCCTCTGCGTCCATGCATACAGGTCAGAACTCAATGTCTCGACTTGGGTAGCTTAGAAGACTTGCACTTGCACTGACTTCTAGAAAAGGAGCTGATGGTTACTAAAGACTGCGCTTTACGGCAGGGTACTTTTACAGTCCGTTTAGGCCTCAATGCTTTTACCCATACAATTTTGGTGTAGGGAGAGCTATCGGCCAAATCTATTGGGTCCGAATCCCGGGTTTCTGGCAATGGGGTAGTACGCTTTAGCCTCACTCCGAAAACGAGGCAATTCTGCTGTATGTAAGGGTGACTGCATCGTTCGCGACTGCGCCTCATTAAACATCGTAAACCGTAGGTAGGATGGTGGGGGAACACAAATTTTATCTAGCTTACACGAGGGACACAGGTGCCTAGAGATGCGTTGGTGTCAAAGATGCAGTGTATCACAAGGACAGCGAAGGTGTAAAATTTTCACTGCCGCTTCTCTCGGAGCCGCAATCCAGCACAGCCCTTTCGTCTCCAAGCACCTGTCACACCATTACACACGATAGATACCGGCTGTGAAAAAGTCATTCTGAACTTAAAGTGGCAGAGTCACGATTTGTCAACGAACCAGGGTCAGGGCTTAACAAGGTCTCTGTCGTGATCTAAGATCAGGGGTCGAGAAACACCCCTACTCAGAATGGAGATTTCTTGTTCAGAGTCAAATTACCAATCTCAGTCACTCTGTCGGCCAATGCCAGCTTTTCTTCAGATGGTGATTCTGAAACATTGGACCGGGCGCTTATCCAAGACTCTCGGCCGTAGCCGAAGGTGAAATCACAAGTTCCGGTGCTTGTTCGGAAGGAGATATTGAAATCCGTTACTGTTCCTGTGAGCCGGCTGTAAAAAGTGGAAGGTTTCGGCACGAACCAGCCAGATCGTAAATTGAATGGATTGCGTTTACCCAGCGCTTCCCACTCCCTGGGCATCATACGTCAACATCTCGATTCTCGAGTTGGCAGATACAACGCGCTCTAGGTTCAGCAAGGGCAGTTCTGACTACAAACTCTGGTTGTATCCGCGTTTCGTTCCGCCTGTCACCGTATACCGATCTATCTGAGACCCACGCTGTGCCGATCACCCCGCGACTGGATGCCACTAACAGGCGTCCTTCACTTCACTCTTTCTTAACTATTGACATCCATAACGTCGCTCTTTCTTCGCAGTTCTATTCTTGCCATCAACTCTTTCCTTACCATGAACCAATACATATATACGTCCTCGGCAGGACGACCAGCAATTAGTGACAGTTGCGATAGCCTATTCCCGCTCACTAGCGAGCGACCAGGTGACAGGGCGCAGTCATTGTCAGGTTCAGATGACGGCAGTTTTGGAGTTCACAAGAACGAGATTGAAGTTGAAGGTGTCTGCACTCATTCGCTTTACACAGCTGCTTGTACTTACTACCAATCAGAGGATGTCGCCCTGACGTCCCAGACCCTCAATACTGACGGTACACCGAAGCGACCAATGAATGCCTTCATGATTTTTGCTCGTCGGAGGCGACCACAAGTTTCTGCAGAGAATCAGTCCATGCGCACAGGCGAGATCAGTAAATTATTAAGTAAGGAGTGGACAACCATGCCGATGGTGAGTAAAACGAGAGCCTTGATGGTTATTGTCTGAGTTAGGATGCCAATAGTCAGAAAAGCAGTTCTATCTTGACCAAGCCAAAATTTTAAAAGAAAATTTCAATTCCAAATATCCCGACTATGTATATAGGCGGAGGCCCAACAACACGAGGAAGAAAAGACGGGGTGATATCACCGGCCCTAGACACCTAGACAATTCCCAATCAGATGAAACGGCAGGACAAGATCTCGGAGAATCTTTACACGCAGATGAAGGCCTTTATTCTGCTGGGCATTGTGCTCGTGTACCGCATGATCTGACTCAAGTCCATCAAAATCATAGCAGACATGGCCTTGTATCATCCCGCTATAGCATTTCTTCAGATGGTTTCCGATCATCACCCACTCAGGACACCCGTGTACTGTATTCTACGCCCTTGAACCGTCCGCCCCAAGAAATGGCACCTTGCCATACAAGTCAACCCGATCATACCTCATATGGCTACACCTACCAGGCTCCGAATCCTGTCGCCACACTGTATGACCCATTCAACCCCACAGAAAGCTGGCAGCCTCACAGAATGGACAGGGGATGCTCCTGGCCTTCTGCAAGTCATGGTTCTGGCAGGATGATAACAATTGACAACTCGAAAATGGACTCATATCCGTCATCATCTTCGCCTCATACTTCGTTGTCGTTGTCAGGATCCACAAGCATCAATGGCAATGCAACCAACCCATACCAGTTTCAATTACTCACCGCAGCATTTAACCCAAATCCAAACACTGTCATTGCATGCTCATCCTCGCCATCTCCTGTCCCAGCAAGTCATCAATGTGAGATACCGCCTCATGGAGGTCGTGAATACCTTAATCGATCGTTTGTCCCTTCCTCCTCCATCAACCCTGCAAGTTATTCGGGTAATCCCAAAATACCTTACCCCCAACCATATTCTATATCCAGAAATGTATCACTACCCGACGTTTCTTTGAATCATTCCGCCATGCAGTCTTCTGAAATGAAGTCCCCTCACGGATATGGTCCAGGGAATAGATTTTTCTAATGACAGCTTCATTTTAGAATAACCTCATATCATCACTCATATGCTATCTCCCTGTATAATTTTCTGCATTCGTTCACTCAATATCCTCGCTTCATGTATCATATATGATTGTCCTCGACACTGTTGCGCTTGTTGGTTCACATGTATCTATTCGAATATATGCTTGTGGCTGCAGAGTTTATAACATCTTTTGATCGCATCATTGATCTAAATGATTGCTCGACGGAATTTGAAATTCAAGTAAAGAATCAGTGAAGACCATGGTTTTGGAGATGGCCTATGGCTCAAAACGTAAGGTACTGTGATATGTCGGACAAGCCACTTCCTCATCACTCCAGCCAGCGTCACATTTCCGAGGCCTTAGAGAGAAATGCGAATTGTACGGATGCCTCATACACTAACATACAAATTTGTCCCAGCTGAGAACACGTCTTCCTCATGTGGAGAGCCTCGCCAGACTCGCACTCACAACATGAAGACCACCGCCACATTAGAGAGGTCTTACCTTCCATATATCCCCAGACGACCTAGGCACTTGTAAATGGGTCAAAGAGCTCGCAAATTTTTGGCTAGGTCTAGTTCCGACACCCTACCTGACAAATACCTACTGTTGATGACACATTCATGGAAGGCTACTTTGAGGAAAGATCCCAAGGACGAGGCTCCCACCCATCAGTGAGAATGAGTATATATGCCTTTTCTTTATTCATCACATACACTGTTTCTTCATAATGCTATAGTAGTACCTGCAGACACGGCTATACCCTATTTAAACGGACTCTCACAAGCGTACCATCGGAACAATGTGGTGTATTTCCATCCCAATCAATATGTAATCGTGCCAAGTGACGCTCTAGCATTAAACTGTAAAATTTTCCTTCCACCAACAACCGGGAGACCGGCCACTCGTATATAAGTATATAGCTTGAAACCTCTCTCTCAGTCGTCAATCTTCATCGGTAAACCATGAGACGGTATTTATTTCGTACCCACCTCTCCTTCCTGTGCCTTGCAGTCTAGACCTTCGTACTTGTGAAATAGAAATTGAAATTGTGAACCAAAAACAGGTCACCTGATCAACAAATGTCGGTCGAGTAGTCTCATGGGTTTGTCTGCCTTGCATAAGCTTCAGTCAATCTGATACACCTTGATATTTGGCAAAAGGATAACCAGTTCAAGTGGCTCAAAGGCCCAATTACCCACTGTTGTTTTGTATTGACAATGTCCACTTAAGTATCTGTTACTACTTAGTCCCTGAGTTATCCGAGCTTCGCTAGATAGATGATTCCTTCTAGTGTATGCATCCTGATCTATGATTCAATCGCAGATAAACAGAGAGAAATGACCCGAGTGACAGCCCCATTGAGAGCCGTCCAATGAGTCATAATGAAAATAGAACGAAAATAGACTTATCAACATCTCGGCAATTCAGATCCCAGGTTCTATTATTCTAATTGGAACGGCGGACAAATAGTTGTCAAGTGATCACTTAATCAGTGTCGAGATGCTTCCCGAGATGTCTTCCCACATGGGAGAGTAAAATAGGGATATCGAAATTGTCCACTGCATCCGATGTGATTACTCTAGTATATCTCACTAGCTACCCAGAATTCCTATTATAACATGCAGCACATATTTGACAGAAGTTATCAGCTGAGTGACCAACAAATGTGACTAGATGTGACCCAGGACAAAACTCCTTGACGACATCAAACCTTGAATTGACAGATGAGAGTCCACATGTCAGCTTCAAGGTTAATCGCTTACGGCCACCAATGTAGTATCCCATATTTGATCCCAATCAGGAGAAACCCAGTTTGGTCCTAAATCAAAAGTAGTTCCAGCTCTGCTCTAACAGAGAGGTTGACTATTGCTTTGCCCAGATTTTTGGTTGTTATAACAAAAATTCTCATAGCATCTGTCAAACCTCAAATTACAAGCAATCTACTATGGATTGTTACTCCCAGATGTGATCACGTAAAAAGCTACCAACGAGTTATCAAAGCAGACCTGCTCTTCGTGACGTTATTCTCATACATTCTCTTACTTCGTGTAGGGCAACTGTTAATGCATTATGATGCATGCTAGTTTCTTTCTGTCCAAGTCCCGTCAGGGTGGTCTTTGCCCCATGGATCGAAGCATAGTTTACGTCGAGGCCGTGTTCGGAGTTTGATAATTAAAACAATTCGTTAAAACAGTTCTTGTGGAAGCTTCTGTCGAAAGGCGCCAGCGCGAGTTCCCAGAACAAGTTTATTGACCATTCGCAACCCAAGTTATGGGCACCGCAAATAACTTCAAAGATGCTGTGACAAGAGTAATTCAATAGCGGAAACGGTATTGATCTCGTAAATCAGAACTATGATATGACTAAACAATTAACCCTTTGTCAGAGATGTTACTGGTAATTCCTTTCTGTTTTTCCCACAAGGATTCTCATATCTGTCTTTGAGACTTATGATACGACAAAAGTGACTCTCCTGTACTTGAGAGGACTCCTTTCTTCATGCCACGTTTATCACTGTTTGTTTGTTAGCCTTTGTAGATACGCCCCTTGTTGTACGCTTGTTGTAACCTCTAGTGTAGACACATCCCATCGCTAGGAAATAGAAGATATTTTCGGAATGTATTACATCGGTGAGGTTAAGCACGCTGAAAATAGAACATTTTTTCAGTAACGCACCCCCGCTCATCAAAATGCCCTTCTTCACAGTGAACTCAATTCCTCAAGTTATTCTGCCAACAAATTTTACCGAAATTGCGATCCCGTCGATGTCTACTGTGAAACATCTCGATTCTCAATTGCTTATCTCGTACTCGCACGGGCACGGGGAGGAATGTTCAAGCGAGGAACTATCAAACCCTAGCCCAGAACATTTACCGTGTGGCTCAATGCGTCCAGAACGGATCCGAGCTGGGTCATGATTTAGTTCACCAACTCATGTTCCATTCAGACTCCAACCTTTGTTGACAGCCCCGGTAATATTTCCAGGCAGAATACAAACACCGGAGATACCAAGTATGAGCCAAGCAGTGTCAACGTTGCCACGAGACAACCGCAGCTTTTTTCTATCTGGAGTTGATTCATGTGCAGGATCGTTGAAGCAGGCGTAGTTCCTACCACCTGAATGGCACTGGAAATTGTGCACGGCTAATTTGGAATTATCGCAGTCTAGATTTTTCAAAAATACACAGTGTGAATGGTTGGAGCTTCTGAGACCAAATCTATGTGTGACATCGACATCGACCATGTTTATCCCATTGTTGATCGTTTCGTGATCCATGGAAATTTATTAGGTCCAATGCAATATGCCACAAGTCGATGATTATTTAGTTTCTTTTTTCATTATTAAGACTCGGATATTATGAAGTCGGGAAGAATATGTGAATTTGACCAGGGATGTAATTCCTGTAGCCCTGAAGCATGGCTCGGGTGTCCCATCTATATCTGTAAGAACTCCCGCAGCATAACTCGATAAGCGCCACGTGTCCGAAGGCTTGCCGATCGAGATCCATTACAGAAAACACGAAGATGACTTGAAGGGTGTGTTGAGTCCCACGGTCGGCCATCATGACGGAGAAGGAAGGCCATCTGTAGAATAAAGCTGAGACTTCCCGATTCAACGCGCAACGATGGCCGGTGCTCTGGAGTGCTTGAGGTCTTTTCCTTAACTAGGTGTTTCCTAGTTATGGTAGTTTTATTAAAGATGAGTAAGTGCATAATTAGAGTTTTGGGGTCTCGGCGCAAAGGTCTGCAAAATGAATACTTGTTCAAACTTGATCCAGATCCTATCTACGTGTGGGCCAGGAGGCTTGTCCGTGAGGTATCGGCATGACAGGACACAATGATGTTATATAGCTTTCCCCATTCAGAGTCTGAGACCAAGATCTGCACGAAATCTGTTTTCCTTAGATATGCGCCCTCAAGATGAGTCATGACGTTGAGGTCAGCCATCTGTTGTGGGAGTTCGTTAATGTTGAATCGGTGAACTCCAGTTCTGTTCGAACAGCTGCTTCAGCGCATGAATGAAACAAGAGAAGAATATGACGTAATCACATAGGGGAAATGGGGCAGACTCGGAACATTCCTAGCCTCTACCTGCGGGCGCGATGCTCACAAAATTGAGAGGCTATACGTTCTGCCACTCGGCGGAGGAGTCATTTACTTTCCAGGTGCTTCGTCTGTGATGATAGATTGGCAGTCAGCTAACACCTGGTATTCCCAAGAATTTTCCAAAAACGCCAAGTGTCATTCGCAGTGAATGTCACGTCGAACTTCGTATGAGAGGCATTAGTGCAAGTCCATAGTAATGGCTTCATCTCACTCGAGAAACACGTGGCATTCTGTGAGTGCAGCTGTGATGGAATTATTATTCTCAAAGTCATCAAAGCTGTTGAGTATGTGAATATGACAAGGGTGTATTATGCTCGAGCTCGAAGATAAGGGGTGCTTCAAAGATAGCGAATGTCGTATGTCATTTTTGGTGAGTGCGAATCAAGGGTGCTGTGGATTGATTGGCCATGTCCAAGTCAACGGAAACCCCCACGTAACACACAAAGGGTACGCACCAACACGTTCTGGCTAACGCCCCAAAGTACTTAAGCAGGGATCATCAGCTCACCCCAGGTCCTGACAGCAGCTATTCCTCCAAAGAAGAGGGTAACGCCTGTGAGAATGCTGATATTTCCTTGCAGCTTCTCTGATGCCAGTATTTCATTGTGAAGAAATCTGTAAGAGTTTCGACGTTTAGATAACATAGCAAGGCCTGAAGTCACGCACCGAGAAAAAGCGGATTGATTAGGGTCATTTAAGGCTCTCTTTGGCACGCTGAGAGGATGAGGCAAGTAAGATGGTTGAGTGGAGGGGGCAGAACGACGGGCCATTAGGAAGGATATGGAATGATTTGAACTTTTTTTTGTGGCTCCCACTAAGCGCACAGGTCTGTGCCGCTTAGTCATTCATTAGTAATGTGATAAATCTGGCTATTAGAAATTCAACGCGAAATTCCAGTTTAATTCACCAACGAAGTACCAACTATAATACATCTGGATAATGTAAAGGGCATGCCCTTGAAGCTTATGGCCAACTGTATGGCATTTACTGCACGTAGGGGCTTGTTGAGCCTGTGTCCTAGCCTTAAGTTGGCTAGGCTCTCATTTAGTAGAAGGGAGCTTTGGGCCTGTATTGGCTCGATATGCTGGCGAGGCTCAAGAAGTAATTGCAGAGCCCCATCATGTATCAAGTGCCAGTTTGAGTGGAAGTGGTCAAGTAGGAGGCTCCCTCGGAAACTATTTAATATGTATATGCATAGAAGCCCATACACTCAAGTAAATATACCTGTTCAAGTCAAAGATGGTGGTGGATCTGTCTTTGCAAGTAGCTTCCATTGCTCTTCAACCTTCCTTAGAGCCTCACAGGAGACCCAGCCTCATACAATTCCATATAAGGCTCCTGAAAGTTCAAGAGGCATTCAAAGTTGTTGCTTTGCTTGGTTTGACTTTAGCTCAGAGAGGAGTGCAAGTTGGATTGCTTTCCAAGCTTCAAAAAGATCAAATGTTGACCTCTTCAAGTAAGACTTGAGAAGTGATAAATGGAACTGGCTCACTCGATGTGACATCATGTTCTTTGATGAGGTTCTGTTGTTTTCTCCATTGTATCATGTACCAACTTACTATATCTGAGACATCCAAGACATTCTGTTAGTATAAGTAGGTAGAATACTGTAGAATTATGTAACCTTTTGTACCATGAAGACAACCATCATTTGCTATCTCCAACTCAACTGCACATATTATAAAAAGAAGTGCATGAATTCCCTTAACACAAGTGGTAGCTGTATTGCCAAAGTATGGCAACTGGACAATCCAAGCCCATCCAAGCCTTCTTAAATGGGATCAGCCAAGTGCTCTTAATATAGCCAACCTCAAGATACTCAAGAAGATATTTGGCCTAGGACTCTGTAGGGTACTCTACATATGCCTCTGTAGTTGGTAAGTTGATAAATTGAATGCCAGAGCCCATAGAACTTCTTCTGCCTCTGAAAAAGCTGGCTGGTACTATGTAAGAACTATCTTTTCTGCATACCAGATATAGATAGGTGTAGCAGCAGAAGAAAAGAGAGCTAAGGCTGTGTCATGTCTCCAGTCATGATCTCTAAGTCTAGCAGAGAACCTTAGTCAGATTAGTCAGCACACATGTAGTATCTATTATTATTATCTATTATGTATACAAGAAGGATGTGGGAAGATGGTGCTTGGTAATTGCTTAGTCAAATTTACCTAATCATTCCCACATTCTCTCTTTTCACTCAAAAAATGCAATAAATTCATTAAAAATAAGAAAAAAATCAGGAAAAATTGGAAAAAAGAGCAGAAAATTAGGCAAAGTATTGGAGGAAGGAAGTATAGGGTACTGCAGACTATTGGAGAAAAGGAGTGTAGTGTAGTGCAAACAATACTAGCAGTTATTGAAGGAAGGCAGTATAGCAAACTAAAAACTGTTGGAGGAAAATAGTATAGTGGACTGCAGGCAATACTACTGGCAGTTATTGGAGAAAAGAAGTATAGTAAACTACAAACTGTTGAAGGACTGTATACAATACTACTGACTGTGTACATTGTAGACAAACTGTTGGAGGAAGGAAGTGTAGTGACCTGACAGACAACACTATACACTATTACACAGACTGTTGGAGGCAGAGAGCATAGCAACCTACCAGACAATACAATGTTAACTTGACTTAGAATTAGCAAAGGGTTCAAGTTGGGCTGGAGGCCTAGATGAAAATCTCATGGCTTCTACTAGATACACAGGTCTGTGCTGCTTAGTCATCCATCAGTAATGGGAATAAGTCTGGTTATTAGACCAAATTCAAAATTTCATATGTTTAATTCACCAATAAATTTGACTTAAATAACATTATCACAAATGACCACTTACTGATTTGTGATTGGTTGATTTGATAATCAAAGTGCTCAAAAAAGCAAAGTTAGACAAGCAGCAAAAGATGTGATCTTCCTATTATCTAATCATAAGAAGAAAAAGTAAAAAACAAAAGAAATGAAAAAATAAAAGTTATTATGGCCAAGGCAGCTCATAATACTTTAGTTCTTATGCCACTTCAAGTGCCAAAGTTTTTCTTACAAAATAAAGGTAGACAAAGTTTATAGGATTGATAGTGGATATTATGAAATTGTAACCTTGGTACAAAGTACTTGGATTAGCATTTTAGTAAGAGAATACCTCCTTTTTATATATCTACTAAAAGATATAAGTTATGTAGATTACATTCTACTGAGTCAGTAATTACCAAGAGCTTTTGTCAAGCCCAGTTTCTTGATTTAAATTGCAGAAAAGGTATTTACTGTATTAGAACAAGAGAAGAGAGCAATACTGTTATGAGTCTTGACTATAATAGATTTTATTTCTTTTTAGATAATGAGGGATCATATAACATGTCACATATGTCACAATCCATTATATTCTGTGACAAATCCATCACATAATCAAGGAATATTCTAGTAGATTCTATAGATCATAAGTAGGTTAGGATTAGACTTAGCATAGACCAAGTGTGAAAGATATAAATAGTAATCCAAATCTAAGAGAAACTCTGCCAAGTTTCCTTTGTTTATTCCAAATAAAGACAATTCAGTCCTAGGGTTGGTACAATCTATTAGTTGTACTATAAGCCAGTAGTATCAAAGGGTATAATTTGAGTATAAAACTTAGACTAAAATGCCTTAGAACCACTCCTAGTCTGAGTTGACAAGAAGAACTCAATAGAGTTCTTATTCAATTTCTGTACACTACTTATACACCTACTATATGGTCTGTGCACTACTTTCCCACACTTCTCATATAACTCTATCATGTGATATCACCCTGACCTGTGACCTGTCATGTGATACTTTCCCACACTCCTTCCTTGTAGTAAGTCCAAATAAGAAAATAAAATAAAATAATGACTTAGCCATTTTGCCAAGTTATGACATTGAGACCAGTTTGGGATTTCTTCAATAGCCAGCACCATTGCTAGTTTTCATTTCATCTTCATTCCATCACAAAAATTTCCTGTTAGTCATTGCAGTATTTTTGTAGCCAAATAAAAGTGTGCTCACTGTTTTACTGAAGTTCAACTCACTTCATTTGGACTTCAGGTGTGTATCTAAGTAGATTTTATTATTATTATATTGACTCACTTTGTTCAGACTTCAGGCACTTGCCTGTTGATTCTGGAGGTTCAACTGTGCATTATTGCCCTGCCTCCTCTGAGAAGTAGAAGTCAATAGCTAAGATCAGAATCCTAGATAAGTAATATTGTGTTAATCTATGACAAATAAATAGTCTAGAACATACAACATTTTTTGATCTAGTATTCACCATTGCTCATCCTAATCATAAGTATCGTGCAATAGTGACGAAAGTAAGGACAAGCAACCAGTGATAAATATGGATAAATATAGATGGTGGCCGATGACTCAGCAAGTATATCTGTGTGGTCAACCATTAGTACTCTCTGCTCCTATTGTTCCGTCTGCCTGTATCTTTCCTTCGGATTTGCACCATCGTGTCATTCTGCGAGTCAATTATTCTTCTGTACAGGAACTAAAATGTTGACAATGGAAATCTGTAGAACTTGTCTTCCATCCGAACAAAAACCCGTGTTACGCCTCTTATCATCCACCCTTGGAATAGTCCCTTTAAGTCATAAGATGTCGGCGGCTTTACCCAAAGTGCGTTGTACTGATGCGGATGTTTGACGATCAAAGCAGAGCTGATCCTGCCTGCTGCTCTATCCGCTTGCCAACGTCATCTATGTGATCTTCCGTGAAATCCTTTACACTCTACCCACCTCACTCCCGCTGCACACGATTTTTACCCTGCATATACCTATATAATTATTTCTACTCGTCTGAACACCTTTATCGCCATGGGTGACGCTGATCACATAGAGGATTATCAAGGTTCATAATCTTTAAGGACGACCAGCCACTCCAACTGATGAACCAATATGTTGTATTCAATTGCAGGAAACAGAACGGCTTGCAGTAGATCCAGCGCCTGGCATTTCTGCTCAGCCGCATGAAGAAAACCTTCGATACTTTGATGTAGTGATTGAAGGGCCCAATGGGAGCCCTTTCGAAAGTGCGTTGCATGACAGATAGTAAAGAGATTATTTTAAGAGTCCCGGCCGTGCAGAAGGCAAGTTCAAGTTGGAGTTATTCCTTCCCGAGGAGTACCCCATGGCACCTCCGAAAGTACGTTTTTTGACCAAGATATACCATCCCAATATCGGTGAGTGAGTGATTTCACTGATCGTGTTTTGGATAATGAGCATGTATAGATAAACTTGGACGGATCTGTCTGGATATACTCAAGGGTATGTTCAATGAGATGACAAATATGGAGACATTCTGATCAATAACAGAGAAATGGTCTCCCGCGCTACAGATTCGAACTGTGCTCCTGTCAATCCAAGCACTACTCAGTGCACCCAACCCGGATGATCCGCTAGCGACAGATGTTGCAAAACACTATAAAGAGAACGAAGCTGATGCGCAACGCGTGAGCCGAGAGTGGACACAGAATTTCGCGGCCTGACTACGGCGTTTCATCGATTCAGTAGCCAGTCCTTGGATAATAGAAATTCGGAGTAGAGTTTGCTGGTAGCTTGGCCAATTGTCAGTTTCTGAGAGTTTAGTGTGAGGCTATTGGCCTCCCATACTGCCTAGTAAATTTGATTGAGGAAATCTAATTTTAGTACGAGGAACCAAAGCGCTTTTGAATTGTAGTGTTAGCTTCCCATGAATAAAAATTTATCTAAGCCACAAGAATGGTAATGCTTAAATGCTTAGAATCGCGCCAGAGAAAAGCTAATGGACTCATCATACCAAGTTACAAGGACCTGTTCACTAATATTCTGAACTTTATCTCATCTGACAGGAGATCTAGGATGTTGGGTACTACGGTATTCAATTACCGAAAAGCAATCAGCAGAAATTACTTATACACCGAGGCCCAAGACCTTGATCATGGGAGTGAGACCGAGGTCAACGCAGATAGGTATAACAGCCCCAAGCGAGAGGACGAGCTTGCCATCAATGCTGCTAAATACCTCGTCTTTTATGAGCTCAATGATATCGGCGAGGCCTACGGAGACATCAACCATAACACCAAGAAGGTCCTTAACGTTGACTGAAGCACAGGCCTTGAGCACAACAGGAAAGACAAGAAGAATCGTCTACAAGTTCCAGTGATTAGAATTTGAATTCACATAATACCAAAAGGCAGAAGCTTACCTTGCAGAGAGTAGTAAGGAGGTTAACTACAACACTAGCCCCAACCGTGACACCATTGAAGCAGAGCGCATCGGAGAGGTCATCTTTGAGAATGACCATGATATTTTGCTTGGTAGTCTCGAGAACTACTTTGACTTCATCCATAACCTTGATAGCAACAGGAAGAACGCTGACATCATCCTCATCAATTTTGATAGCTACAATGAATGAGCAATTGGTACGATGTAAAAGTATGAGACATGACTTACTCAAGTTCTTGATTAAGAGATCTATTTGGACATTCGCGCTGTTGATACAATCAGGAATACCCTGGTTTCCACCACCTCGAAGGGAATGTTCAGCAGAAATCTTGGGCATAGTCAAAATCGTATCATTAAGAAAATGGAGATAACATACGTTGATATCTTGACTAGATGCGCCGCTTGGAAGGGCAGAGATAAGAGTCAAGAAGGCAAACACAATGAAGGTGGTGAAAGCGGCGAAGGAGCGCATTCTTAAAATAACAAGTGACGCAGGCAAAGAGAGGTCTTGAGGGGTTATGCAAAGGCCAATGGATGGTATAAAGATGTGTGCCCTGGTTTTATACACTTTTCTGAAAACCGATCCTGGATCGATCGTAGATTGTACGGGTCATCACGGGAAAAAATTCGCGCAATGACAGTGAAGTTAACATCCAACGTTAGACGCGAAGACAAACGTCCTATTTTTATGTTTCGAATTAGCATCAACAATCGATCGAAATTCTGGCTATTACGGCTACTGTGATATGAACACTGACTGCTGGGACAAGGCGTAGTGCTTGTTTTCAATGACGAGCGCACGCATAAGTACAGGTCAAAGACACATCGCACGTGAATTTAACGCTAACAAAGAGGCTGATAGGACCGATTATGTTAAACCATACCGAGATCGCTTCATCAGCTTGCATATTAATCTTGATGTTCCTCGGATGGAATCCCGCAAATTTTTTCTTTCTGGTTCCACGAACTAGGAATTGAAGTATTCAAGATAGGAGAACCCAGAATTGTTGGAACTTGCTTGACCTTTGCCTAAGCCGATAAGAATTCGGCCTCCTTTCAGTAGTGGCGTTGACGTGACGAGACACTCGGGAGTTGAACAGTTGGCCAATTAAAAGGTGGATCAAGCCACGAAAAATGGATACAAACCAGTGATAGTATAGAGTTTTGTGTACTCAAAGTCACCAGAAAGACAGAGTAATCGCATTTTCAAGTAAGTACAAGATATTTATCTAACTCAATGGGAAAACGTGGTATAATCACATAATGGTAGGGATAAGAAAACAGCAACCACCGAACATCTGGACAACCTTGCAACACATTTTCGGAGTATCGGCATGAGTTTGTGATCTCAATAACCAGAAGGACATCTATTTGGCGAACACTTAGATTTCGGTCTCCTGGTCATGAACGAGTCACATAAATCCCTCTAGACTTGCTGCTACCCCAAACATCCACCAGTAAACTTCACCTACACCCTTCCTCTATGGCCACATGCCTTCTCTAGGCACAATAGAAAGTATGACATATAGGGTCGTATGGACACAGCGTCTTTAACAGTAGTTGTCTCTCCATCATACTTACTGAGATATCTCTTGAAAATAGCTGGCTTTGATCTGCAAGTGCGATGCCGTCTAATTTATTTCCCAGTTGTTTGCATGTCTCTTTCACAGTGGCCAGCTGTAATGTTACATATCGAGATCCCATATCGGACACTTTCTACTGCGGCACAGAGTGATAGTAGGAGCATTTGTCTAAGAGCTCATTACTTCTAGGGTAAGATGGCGTTATTTTAAGTTTATCGTAAGCTGGGTATAAATCAATCACATCCACCTAGTAAGCTTCGTCCTCCTTTGGCAAGATTCCTTCTGTAGATACACCCCTGATTATGAGTCCCTCTTAGACCGTCTACGTCTTTACACTAGTTTTCTTGTTGCGAAATAGAAACTCTGCATCCAGGGAAATTGTTCATGTTTGACAGCAGAAGCTACCTCTACAAATAAGGCATAATAGCAGCCAGTCTGAACGTTACACCGAGTACGCGTATCGAAGTCCAAATGTCTCATGTCTTCCCATCTCTAGAAGCTTTTGCGAAGGTTGGCTTCTAAGAACAGTTATCCGGTGTCTGAATCAATGATAACAGCCTGTCTCAGGGAACTCTCGCTACTGCAGCCGGCCTTTCGACTCTAAGTACTTGTGACCTCAGTTCTGGTCCTTGCTCACATATCTGATCTGAATACAAGGTGTTGGAATTCTTTGGTACGGGCAAGGCTACCTAATTTATCCCTCAGCCTTTCCCCCTGGCTCGCGAACTGGTATGATTTCAGATCTGGTGAAAATTATCTCGTTGATGTGACTTAGATGTGGCGAAGCCCACATCTTATGGCATTCCTTATGAAGACCTTGACCTCGAAACATCAGATGGAATCTCTTTGAGATGTTATTTGCTGAAACAGAGCAAAAACATTGCTACTATCCGTAATGCTATTCAAATTCCCGAAGACCTCAACGAGAGTCTCTCCCAAGATGAGGTACGTCATTGATGATACAACTCGCTAGGTCACAGAAGAATCAACGTGAACAGTTTGCTGCAGGCCGTCCTACCGTTATTATGTTTCATGGCAATGCTGGAAACCATGGTCACCGGATACCCCTTGCCCAAGTGTTCTTCCTTCGCATGCGATGCAATGTCTTAATGATGTGTTACAGAGGGTAAGTCATTGGAGCCATTGGTTCACTTCACTTTCAATGTGCTTTCAGGTATGGTCTATCTGAGGGGACGCCCAATGAAAAAGGTAAACATCCTTTTCGTATTGTCCTTCGACAAAGGTCGATCATCTACCTGGATTCCCCCAGGCCTTCAGTTAGACGCACAGGCGGGCCTGAACTATCTTTGCAGCCACCAGGTATTCAGACAATCGCCTATTGTACGTCTCGTTCGATCTCCACTAGGCTTGCAATGAATCATCAATGATTTCCAAGGTCTTGTATGGCCAGTCAATTGGAGGCGCTGTGTCAATCGACTTGATCAGCAGAAATCCCGACAAGGTGTGCCCATATTTTGAAACTCCTTACTTGAGCGATTCACATTTTATGTCGAAGATTACAGGCCTCATTCTCGAAAACACATTTACCTCTCTTCCCAGTCTTATTCCTCATGCTCTCCCACTTTTGAGTCCCTTTGCATTTCTATGCCACCAGAAATGGCATTCCATATCCAAAGTTCCCAAGATACCTCCTGAAACGCCGATCCTGATGTTAAGCGGTCTCAAAGATGAAATTGTGCCAAAGGAGCAGATGCGGATGTTGTTCGAAGCTTTCGCAAAACGTGGCGAGGCGACAACATCCGGAGGTAAAGAATACAAGACTGGAATTGAGCGCGTTAAGTATCTGGAATTTCCCCAGGGAGGCCATAGTGCGCCAATCCTGTATTGTCGTCGCTTCATGTCTCGCTCATGTATGGTCATTTGCAGATGATACCTGTGTCCAAGATGGATATTGGACGGCCATTGCGCAATTCATAGCTAGCCTCTCTTCGACATCCGGATCCTAACTATTAACACTGCGCCCATTCACAATACAATACAATCACTCACCTGAACATCATGCAATATCTTTATGTTTCTTCTCTTGACCATTGTACTGTCTCCACTTAATAACAGTTTTTTTCTTTGTGTGTGTGGCTGTAGAGGTCTTCATACATGCCTAGTATTGATGACTTACATCCTCCACGTCTACTCGTATGCTATATGTATGCACTTCGTCGGCAACTTCCAAAGATCTGACAAAGGATTCAACACAAAACTCATCATCTTTCTTTTAGAAAACATACAAACCTAGCTACATATGGGACTCAAAGGTGCTCAAATGTAGTCCTATAGGATGAGAAACTAGATTCACTCCTCATCAGCCTCTTGAATTGCTTTATTGCCTCTAGCTTTCTGGTGAGAACTAAGCTGGTGTGCTCCTTAAAGGAGTGTTATGCCTCTGGCCTGACACCTGACCCATAGGCTGAGGATTAGTCAGCAGCATATTCATCTAGTTCACTCATCTAGTATATATCTAAGAAAGTATACTGTGTTGTGTGTGGGATGATGGCACTGATAAACCATGTACCTAATCATTCCCACACCCTCACTTTTACTCAAAAAATGCAATAAATTTATTAAAAATTAGGAAAAAAATCAGAAAAAATCAGAAAAAAGAATAGAAAATTAGGGAAAGTATTGGAGGAAGGAAGTATAGCATACTGCAGACTATTGGAGAAAAGGGGTGTAGCAGACTGCAGACAATACTACTAAAAGTTATTGGAGAAAGGAAGTATAGTGAACTAGAAACTATTGGAGAAAAGGAGTATAATAGACTGCATACAGTACTACTTACTTTGTACATTGCAGACAAGACTACTAGAGGAAGAGAGTATAGTGCACTGCAGTGCACATACAAGACTACTTACTATTATGCTTACATAGACTATTGGAGAAAAAAAGTATAATGACCTGACAAATAACATAGTGTTAACTCTACTTAGAATTAGTAGAGAGTTCAAGTTAGGCCAGAGGTCCAGATAAAAACCTTGTGATAAATCATGTATCTAATTGTTCCCATATATTCTCTTTTTACTAAATTCACTAAAGAATTTGAATAAATTCAAGTAAATTCAGGAAAAATTTGGAAAAATTATAATTGACTTTCTCTTTTCTCTTTTTATTTTAACAGAATTTAAATGAATAAATTCAATCATAACAACCCTCCTGTTTTCATAATTCAACTATTAGCATATAGTTATGAGGACTTAGAGCTCAACCAAGGTAGTTATTCAGAAAGAACTCAATAGAGTTCCCTATTAGATTGCATAACTACTTATACAAATATTTGTTAGTCTGTGCACCTATCTCCTGTGATCACATAACCCTTACTAATAACTATACATATCTTACATAAGCTTTCCCATGCTATTTATATCCCTCTTGCATTATACTCCTGGATATTTCCTACTAGATTGATAAATGCATAAAAAATAGTTTTCTTTCTTGGAACTGTTTCATAACACAGCCCCTCCTTCAAGTTTCCTCATCCCAAGGAATTTTTCCATTGTCTCTAGTTCTCTTTCTATCTTTTCTCCCTTTATCTCTCATATTTCTTATTTGACCATTCCCATAGTATTTTAGCTATAAACCTCCCTGGTAGTTCTCTTGAGAATATCTTTTTATTCTCTTCTTTCTATTACTGTACTTCTTCAGCCTTCTTTCCATACTTTCTCTCAAACTCCTCAACCAACTCCTTTACATTCTTTAGGTTTTTTCTACTTTTCCAAGTATCTCCTTCTGCTATATACCTCTTCTATCATACTAAGAACTTTTCCTTTTCTCTAACTACCCTTTTGTTTAGTATTTTTTCCATCTCAAATTCCTCTTCTCCTTTAATAATAACCAGTTTTGGTAGGGTTTTTCTCTGTTCCTCCACCTGAGGTCTATACAACTATACTCAACTCACATTAACTACAGGATATATCTTAATAAAACTAGGTAGTTCTAATTCTATAGCATTGGTTAAAATAATTCCCTTGATCTTATAAGGCCCTATAAACCATTCTGTTAACTTCTCTAACCTCTTTCCCACCATCTACCACTTGAGATCCTTTGTATTTAACAGTACTAAGCCTCTAATTTTATATTCTCTACTTCCTCTCACTTTCTGTTTGCATATCTCTTTATTTCTTTCTATGCTTTCCCCAGTGCTGTTTTTGCTTCCTTCTAGATTTTCTTTATTTTTTCTACAAACTTCTCTGCTGCCTCAAACTTTTTCTTTCTTCTTTCTTCAAATTCCATTCTTGGATCTTGACTGTAGTTCACCTTAAATAAAGAAGTTTTTGTTGCTGAATGAATCTTATTGTTATATACAAATTCAGCAGTCCCCAGCCACTCTGGCCACTACTCCTGCCTATAATTAATAAAGACCCTCAGGTACTGTTCTAGTTCCTGATTGATTCTTTCTATTTGTCCATCTATTTGGGAGTAATAGACTGTTGATAGCTTTGTTTGGATTCCCAACAACTTGTTTAACTCTTTTATCATTCCTGCCGTAAACTACATTCTTCTGTCTGATATGATACTTTCTGAAAGTTCATGCAACTTCTAGATGTGATCTCTAAACAGTCTAACAAGTTCTTCTGCCAATGTTTTTTCTGTAGTTGCTATAAAATGGGCCATTTTACTAAACCAATCACAAACTACTAAAATTGCATTATAGCCTTGTGCCAAAGGTAGTTTGGTAATGAAGTCTGTCAAAATATGACTCCATAGCTTTTCTGGAATTGTATCAGGCATTAGTTTTCCTACTGGTACTTCACTTCTGTTTTTGTATTGTTGGCAAGTATCATATTTCTCTACGTATTTTCCTACTTCTTTCATTACTCCTGGCCACCAATAGTTCCTTGTTACTAACTCTGTTGTCTTCTATCTTCCTCTATGTCCTCCTACTAGCATATTATAATACAAATGTATTACTTCTCCTCTTAGTTCTTTCTTTGGAATATATATTTGTCCTTTTTTCATAACTATCTCTTCTTCCACTATCTATTTCTTATCTCTTAGTATTTTCATTTCTGTCTTCTTTAGTTCCTCTACTTCTTTTACTACCTTCTTGTTCCTTTCCTGTGCTTTCTTAATCTTCTTCCTTAGCTCATTTTTCTCCATCAATATTTCTGTTCTTTTTATCTACTCTAGCTTAATCAGCATCTGGTCTTGGTTGTTGTTTTCTATTCTCTTCTGCCAATCTTGTCTCCTACTCAACCCATCTACCTTTCCCATACTCTTTTCTGGAATGTGCTTAAGGATAAAGTCAAACCATAATAGATACAATATTCATCTAGGTTACCTCCTATTTTGCTTTTGACTTATCATAAAGTACTGGAGGTTTTTATGATCCATCCAGATTTCAAACTTTACTTTTGCCCCTTCCAAGTAGTACCTCCACAATTCTAAGTACTGAATTACTACTAGCATCTCTTTGTCATGGATTTCATAGTTTCATTCAGTTATATTTAATAACTTAGAGATGAAAGCAACTAGTCTCCACTTCTCATCTTCATATTTCACTAATAGTACTCCCCCTATGGTATAGTCTAAGGCATCTGCCTCTACTCTCATCTCCTTATCTAAATCTAGAATGGCTAAGACTAGTTTCATCGTAAATACCTTTTTTAGTTTTCTAAACACTTCTTTTTGCTTTTCTCTCTATCTCTATTTTTTCTCCTTTCTGACTAGTAGGTGCAAAGAGGCCACAATTCTAGCAAAGTTCTTAATGAATTGCCTATAGTAGTTTGCAAGTCCTAAAAACTTTTGTACTTCCTTCATATCCCTTGGTACTAGCTAGCTTAGAACTCCATTTACCTTTTTCTTCTGCATTTCTACCCCTTAAGGTCCAATTACCATGCCCAGGAATTCTATCTCCTTCACCTTCTACTGATATTTTTCTAGTTTAACAAATAGGTCATTTTTCTCCAGTCTCTTCAATACTTTCTCTACTAGCTTATTATACTCTTCCTTAGTATCCATGGCAACTATTATATCATCAATAAATATAGCTGTATTTCCTTGATTGATCATATCTTGGAATAGGTTATTCATTATGGTTTGAAAGGTAACAGAGAAGTTTGTTAGTCCAAAATACATAACTATTGGTTCATATACTCCAATATGTATTGTAAATACTACTTTCTATTCATTGCCTTCCTTGATCCTCTCATTGTTGTATTTCTATCTAAGATCAAGTTTTGTGAACACCTTCTTCTTTTCTACTCTATCCAGGATATCTGTAATTAGGGGTAAAAGGTATCTATTTTTTACTGTCTACTAATTTATATGACAATAATTTTGTACCATTCTCCTTTTTCCATCTTTCTTTGCTATAAAATGGACTAGTGAGGTCTGTGGTGATTTTGATAGTTAAATATACCCTTTTTGCAGCTAATCTTCCACAAATGCTTGCACTTCCTCTCTTTCCTCTTTCCATAGTAAATACACTTACTTTTTCCTTGGTACAAACCCTTCTTTCAATTCTGTTATATGATTCCATAGCTTTCTGGTGGGCATTCTTTCTGATTCTTTCTTCCTAAATACTTTCTTCCACTTCCAGAACCTCCTAGATACTAATTTCTCTATTGTCTTTTCTTTCTCTGTTTTTCTTACCTGTCTTCTCCCCTGCATTTCTTGCTTCCTCTTTCTATATATTGGTAGATACTGTATCATTTTGATCTTCCCTTTTTCCTAGTCTATCACTGGATTATAAGCTACTAGCCAAGGTATACTCAATATCACCTCTGTCTTCTCCAGGTTATATACATCTATTTGTGCTCTTTCAACATGTCCTTTAAAGAGCATATTGCACTTCACCTGATGAGTGATTGCTCCTCCAACATTTGCCATTCCATCCACATTCCTTACTAGCAAGGGGGTTTCTAGCTTTTCTAGTCTGAACCTCTTTTCCTTTGCAAACTTTGTATCCATAAACAGGCCTATTGCCCTATTGTCTAACAGCATCTTTACTGCTACTCCTTCATAGCTCTCCAACTTCTCTAATCCCACTTTTATTCATACTTCTCTTAGTAGTTGTAGTGTATACCACATATCTCTTGCTCTTTCAGTATTGCTATGACAATTCAATTTATTTCCTAGTTTTTCTGGGTGAAATACACTGTACAAATTATTGGAGACCAGTTGGGAGCTCATTGTCCTTTACTTTCTTTTGCCAACTCTTGTAGTGTTTCTGCTACCCTCCTCTCTCTTCTCTTTTTTTGCCAATAATTTTTGGTTATATGGCCCCTATTTTCCACATATGAAGTATATTCTATCTCCTCCTCTTTTTCTCTATCAATATCCATTGCATTAGAGTCTCTTGCTGGCTCTAGCTGTCTCTCTCTGTTCTGATATTCACCTCTATACTAATCTTCTGTTCTTTATGTAATCTAGCCCTCTCTTCCCCCATATGACCCTCCACCAAATCCCTCTCTTTGCTGTGCATTTTCTAATAGGTATACTACATTCCTCTCTAATGTTCCTTCTTCTGCCCTACTCTGCCTTTGATTTCTATCCAATCTTACTGCTCTCTCCTGCCACTCCTTGATTATACAAGGAAAGCTCTCTGCTTCTGCTAACTTTCTTTTGATTCTCCTACTTAACCCTCTTTTGAATTTCTCTATAAGAGGTTACCCCTCATACCTGCTCTCTCTTGTAATTTTCTTAAATTCTTGGACATACTCATTGTACATCCTTCCTTTCTGTTTTATTGTTCTCAACTGTTCTACTTTTCTTTCTTTCTCTACTATTTTTCCAAACTCATTTCTCATTTTACTAAATAACTCTTCTGCTATCTCTATTTCTGATTCTCCCTTTGACAGTTCATCCAACAGGTTATTCTTCTATGTCTCTACCACCCCTCTCTGTACATAAGACAATATCCAGGCCATCTTTGTTGATTCTGACTCTCCTGTCATCTTCATTCTTAGATACAAATAAGCTGCATTGATAAATACTTCTACTTTCTTCATCTTTCTATTAAACAGTAGAGGTTTTGCTATCTCCACTCTTGCTTCTCCACTTTGTTGTAATAGGGTGGGTCACCTACTAGTAGGCCAGTGATCAAGATAAGAAGTTGCTCCTTTCAATAAAAGAGGCAAAAGAGGTTTTTTACTATGACAAGCAAGTATGAAAAAGGCAGTAATAGTTCTCAATTGTGTGCTAAAGGGTTTGTGGAAATAAATAGGTAGTAGAGGTATCAGAAAGAAATTAAAAGAAAGAAGCATAGCTTATCTGTAATATAAAAATAGTTGAAATGATTGTAAAATTGATCTAAATTGCATTTAGTATGATATTCCTAAGGTGCCAATCTTTATGTACCATAACGAGCTTACTAGCAAGTGTAGTTAGTATACCACTCATAGGTCTTACCAATCTCAACCAAGCTCTTATCTACATTCCCAATACTGAACCTTACAGATGTGATACAGTCTGAGTAAATGGCTAGCCAGGCTTTTCCAGCCTGCTATCTTACCAAAGGTCATCCAAGTTATCTCTATTACTTGTTCTTCAGACTAAGTAGGATATACAAAGCAACAACACCACCAACTTAACCTTTTACCAAGATTACCCCTTACACACTCAAAAGAATCATATTCAATGACCTCTAGAGCTTTTGAGATGAAGGCAAGGGCCAAGAAGGCACTACATTCTACTCTCCACTCTGAAATGTATATTAAAGTTATAAATGTTTGAGACTCAATTAGAAAATGAATAAAAAGAGAAACTTCTTCTTCTTCCAGCCTCCCTCATTTCTTTTCTACTGATGTTGTCATATAGCTATGATAGACATTGTCTTTTATTACTTCATAGCCATTAGATATAGCCATGTGATCCTATTTTACTTTTATACTTCTCCTTCCACTTACTTCTTCTACCTGGCTAATTGGTTGCCTCTTATTCCAAATACAGTCTAGAAACTACTTCTATTATGTACAAAGGCTCTCAATACTATTATTGTCTTGTATGATGTCTGCTTCTTGATTGAGTCTAACAGTGATGGGATCACAAGTTGTTAATAGACTTTTGATTTGTTACCTTGGTATTATATTAGTCTAAGTCTATTCTAGATTAAAATTATACTGCATTCCAAAGATAAGATAAGATATCTGAGTTCTAAGGTATTATCAGGAATAGTCTATCTCTGAAAAACCAGATGCTAGCTCATTATTCTTGCCTCCTGAAATATATGTTGTTTTAGCATGTAATAGTTTGATAGCTGCTCAGTAAAAATACCCATTCTTGGATTATGTCTAGAGCTTGTAGAAAGTTTCTAGAGTGAATTCAGATAGTGAATCTAAGGGTATAAAGTATATCCTATATTACATTTCCACAGAAATTTTACTGGTGGCATAACACTGAGTAAGAGGAGGAGATATAGGAGCAGTGGATTGCTCTACAGGTTGTTGTTGTTGTTGTTGAGACATATATAGTAGTAGTGGTAATAGTAGTAGTGATAATGACAATGATGATTTCTCATATAAGAAAAAGTGGTCTTCTTCATCTGAACTTATGACTAGTTACTGACTAGAAAAGTGAAACGATATTATCCCTAAGAAGGGAATCTCTAAGCTAAATGGGCCTTTAAGAGGTTACCGTTGTTCCCCTACATAGACTAATCACAATGGACTAGTAGTATAGAGCTGATAGTAAAAGACTAAATATAAGTCTACTTGATATAGAGGTCAGGTCTCAGACAAGGACATGAGTTTTGTCCAGGCCTTTTACCTACTGTCTCTAACTGACAGTGAAGCCCTCTTTATAGCTAGGGCCTACTATTCAAGATACTTGTGAGCACTGTGCTCACTAATAAGAGCAATAAGAGAGTAAGTGAGAATAGGAATGTTGAGGCTGTAAGGTGCAGAGTTGACGATAGGGATCAAGTTCTTATGTTAGCATATAGTCATGAGAACTTAGAGCTCAACCAGGTAGTTGTTCAAGAAAAACTCAATAGAGTTCTCTATTAGATTGTATAACTATTTATACAAATATCTGTTGGTCTGTGTACTCATCTTCTACAATCACATGACCCTTACTAATAACTATACATATCTTACATAAGCTTTCCCATGCTATTTATATCCCTCTTGTATTATACTTCTAGATGTTTCTTACTAGATTGATAAATGTATAGGAAGTAGTTTTCTTTTTTGGAACCATCTTATAACATCAACCCAAATTGGATATATAGAAGAGAAACAAACATGTACAAATATACAGTGATGGTACCAGCTCATTGACTTCTTTGTTTTCAATCACTATTTCCTACTCTTTCCCTTTGCTCTTTTACTTCTCTATTCTCTCTATACCTTGACTGGATACTGGACCCTAGGTGTAAAGGGGACAGTACTCTGCAGCTGTAGTATAGAGCATGGTTAGTGTAACTAAGCTTAGATCTACCCTCCTAAATAGACTATTTCCTTAAGTAGTGCTGCAGTAGTATACCTATATACCCTTCTATTAGTAACCTAGTACTTGGGATCTATTGTGATCCTTATATGCAAGGGAATAACAGCTGTTCTTTAAGAGAGTTGTTTAGAGTAGGGATCTTTTTCTTAGAAGTGATAGTATACCTTTATTCTTAGAATAGTTGTAAGTAAGACAATAAGATCATTGTGAGAAATGGATTCTGTTGAAGAAGAACATTGAGCTAGAAGAACTGAGGAGCAAGCAAAATGACATGTTATTATTCTAGAAAACCATTATCTATCTGCTTTGTTCCAAAATATTTCTTCAGCTCCTATTTGGAATAGAGGAAGAGAAAAAAGAAAATTTCACATAACTCCTGTATATGTTCCACAAAACCTTGAGGATACTACACTTGATTTGCATAGACATTGACTTGCTGAGCAACAACAGAGAATGACTCAGGAATATAGAGTACAAGTGATAACAGTAGAAGAAGAAAGACAAAGAGAGGTAAATAAGGTTGAAATCAATTAGACAGTTAAAGACAATCAAATAATAGAGGAATGGAGGAATGAAAATACAAATGCTCTAGATTATGAAGAACAGCAAATTTTGGAAAATAGAGAAGATAATAGAAATCTACATATTAATAGAAATATGCAAGAAAATCTTCTAAGAGCTGTAAGTAATATATTTAAATAATTGTTGATAAATGAATCTTAACTAAATATATTACAGAATGTTATAGCAAAAGAAATTCAAGAGTTAGATATTAAAGATAATATAATTCAGGTATGATGATTTTTGTATATCAAAACTCTGCATACTTAACAGTTAATCTAAAATCAAGAAGCTATTATTCTAGATGATATCCTACCATCTGTTTTTTCAGCCTGTATATTATCTACCTATAGAACAGCCATTTTTGGAAGCCAATATACAGTATAGCAACTTGGGCATGTTGACTGTTATCTGTCCTTACTGCAATACTCTTTACTTTTATTATGAGAGACTTATATCCTCATAGGTCAATCATCCCAAATTGAATATATGCTGTTTGCAAGGACAGATTCAATTACCTCCTCTTCAACCTTTGACTGAAATTCTACAAAACTACTTGACTGGAGATAATTATTTCTCAAGAGAATTTTGTAACAGCATATGACAGTATAATACAGCTTTTGCCATGACTTCAGTAGGAGTTAAAATTAACAACTCTATCACCAAATAGTCAGGCTCCTATTGTTTTAAGATTCAAGAAGAGCTTTATTATCTTACTGGTGCCCTTTTTCCTTATAGTAACCATACTTCTACCTATGTGCAAATCTATATCCTTAATATAATAGAGCAGTTCAATGTCAGGAGACTCGATAATAGGAATCTTAATTCTATAGTAATAGATAATCTTTAAACAATACTCTTGGATAGCCATCTATATATTAGTCATTATTATTATATATATGAACTTATTAGGGAAAAGCTAGTAGAGGAGCAGGAGAAGATTACAACTAGACTACATATGAATTTACAATAGAATCAAAGAACCCATAATCTGCCAAGTATAGAAGAGATTGTAGTCATGAAAAAGTTAGAAGCATCTAAGAACCTAGAATAGCCAAGTGTTTGTCATATTCAAGGAGGCATATATGGTAAGAAGATTATTGGAGGATGATTATGAGTAGAGGATTTACTTGGAGAAAACAATTGCAATGCAGTCTAGAGTAGTATGTTGTCAGTTGTTGGCAGTGATCTTACTGACTAATATAGTGGCTAAGCCTTATGTTTTCTGGAACCAATTCAAGACTAGGCTATATGATAATGTTAAGTACAAACTATGTCATATGAACTACTACCAAGCTGACCAGAAGATACCAGAGAATAATGTTTATGATTATAGCCTTTGGAATCTGAACAGAATGTTGGTAGGAATAAAAAGAAGTCTTGCTGAGTTTCTACCTATGTTTCTTCCACAGCAAGAGTAGAATCACAGAATACCCAATTCTCTCTTACAGACTGAGCAGTATGATGCAGATGAAATGGCAACTTTGGTAAATAAGCAGAGGGCAATATTTAATTCTGAACAAACTGCTACTTTTGATACTGTCCTGGAGTCTGTCACCAACAACCAAGGTTATCTTTTCTTCATTCATGCTGTTGGTGGTTGTAGAAAGACATTTCTTTATAATACTATTGGTACTGAGGTTAGAAGAAAAGAATAGGTGGTACTGTATGTAGTATCATCTGGAATTACTACTTTTTTGTTGGATGGAGGAAGGACATTTTATTCATGCTTTAAGATTTCTTTTCCTATTAATGAGGACACTATGGCTAGGCTCAAATAGAATAGTCATATGTTTTCAGTCACCCAATAGACCAAGGTCATTATTTGGAATAAAGTTCCTATACAACACAAGTATAATATTGATGCTATTAATCAATATCTAAGAGACTTGCTTGAAGTAAGTGATCACTTGTACTTAATAGCTATTAAATTGATATATTATCTAGAATGATTATTCATTTGGTGGAATTACAGTGATATTTAGTTTTTACATCTCAGATACAATATATACTTGGACTACTCTGAAGTTGATAATCAATATGCTCAGTGGTTATTGGAAATTGGTACTGGATCAACTATAAATGATAATGAGATAATAAAAGTTTCCTAGTCTATGGTTTGCACTAATCTCAATACTTTCATCAATAGGATCTATTCAGAAATTGACAACCCAAGAGTTCAAGATAACCAATACTTCTTGGAGTGTATTATTCTCTGTTCTAGAAATAATAAGATGTATAATATCAATGAAGCTATTCTCTAACAGTTTAACCCAGTACCAAATGCAAAGGTCCATATGCTGAAAAGTATGGACTCTGTATCTGAGGAAGATAGGATATACTATATCTATTCTGTAGAGTTTCTTCAACAACTCAATAGTAGTGGATTGCCTCCTGCTTTACTTTGTCTCAAGGTTGGCTGTTCAGTTATCTTACTGAGGAACTTGGATCCAGGAGAAGGACTTTGCAATGGGACAAGAATAGTAATATTGAATATGAGAAGAAAGATGCTCTAGTGTAGGATTATCAGCAAGAACAAGAGGTTTACAAAAAAGATTATGTTGATTTCAAGGATTAGGTTATTACCTAATACAGAAATATTGCCTATGCCACTCAAGAGACTTCAATTTCCAGTCAAGTTGGCCTTTGCTATGACTATCAACAAATCTCAAGAACAGTCAGTGGAGCATATAGAGATTAGTTTGCAGATATCAGTATTTTTACATAGACAACTTTATGTGGTATTTTCAAGATGTACTTTAGTATTGAACATTTTAGTACTTTTTTCAGAATAGAGCCAGAAGAGCAGAAGGACATTTAATGTAGTATATAAAGAGGTATTCAATAGTATTAGATTATAGATTGTATATATATGAACAATGGACTTGAGATTGATTTCTACTATAATATCAAAAGTGAGTAAAGTCAGTCAGAATAGTTAAGTCAGTAAGTGATTGAAAAAATATTATAGAGTACACAGAAAGTTGAAGAAGAGAGCGTAACAGACTATTCTCAACTAATATCTAACTATTCAGAGTTAGTAAAAAATTTAAGTCAGGCTATAGGCCTAAATAAAAACCTTGTTTAGTAGGCATGTGAGAAGGATATGGGAAAATAGCACTAAAAAGGTACAAAAGGAAATTACTTACTGGGACAGACAATAAGGTGTGGTACTAGCTCCCAATCATATACTAAAGGTTCAAAAGAATGAAGTAGAAGTAGAGGATTAAAAAAGGACATCAGAAATTATATATAGCTTTATGTACGTTTTATGGTTATTTGGTATTAAACAAGCATAAGATCATTTTAGATCTGTATTATATATCCTCCCTAAGATATCAATCTTTATACACCATAACAAAAGCTTTTCTAGAAAATACAGTTAGTTGATCTTCATGAACCCTTTATACTTAGTTTCTCCCTTGTCTATACCCCCAACACCAAATCTTATGGGTATAATGCAGTCCAAGTGTACATTTAGCTGAGCTTTCCCAGTTTACTGTTCTCTCCAAAGTCTGTCCAAGTTGAGTCTGCAACTTGGTTCTAGATCAAGTCTTGGTATATTTTATGCTCTGTTCCTGACACTATATTGATTCCAAAAGTTGTCACTTAAGATATACTATGTTAAATAATTCTAGAGGCAGTGGAAATAAAAGCATATGCTAAGATAATTTCTTGTTACTATTCCATTTACTCCTAGAACTATATATCAAACATGACAAATTACAGAGACTCAATGAAATAAAATGATAAAGAAAATTATTACTACTTTTGGTACTATCTCAATTTTCCTCTTGTACCAAGTCCCTCAACTTCTAAGATAGTATATCTTTCTCTTTTATTAAAGATAATACATATTCAAGACACATTTCTTTCAGAACCTTTTTTCTCCTTTCTAGTTTATCCATCTTACCTCTTCCTAGACTTAGTTAGTATCCCAACTATCCATTGGATGTCTAGTAACTTCTATCTGAAATACTGTGCTCTTCTAAATAATAGCCAATATATCTTATCTGAAAATAGAGTGGTACTGATGAAATCAACACTTATTTGTAAGTACCATCCCTGGTTCTAATTCTGTCCTTTCCAACCATTTAATATAAAATAGAGATTCTATGACCATATTAAACTATAATTTTTCCCAAGTAGTTCTAGATCACTATTCTATCCAAAATACTCTTTTAACCTGGTGCCAGCTTACTGTTCTTGTCTCTCAAGTCTTAGTAGTAAGCTTTGTCTACCCTAAGTGTTGTTCTAGACTGGTTATTGACCCTACTCTTATCTAAGAATATATATGTAATGGGTTCTAGAGCAAATTTCTCTTATAAATCTGTTGGTATAAAGTATATTAAATATTACTTTTTATACAAAATTCATTTACAGCATAATAGTGCTTAGTCAAATTTTTAGGTAATTGGTCTTACAGTCTCTCTTTTTACTCTTTTTACTTAAAAAATCCAATAAATTCATTAAAAATTAGAAGAAATTCAGGAAAAATTAGAAAAAATTATAATAAATTATACAATAAAATTAGAACAGACAATGAGCAAAGCAAGCTAACTATGACCTTGTAGACTGTTAGAGGAAGAGAGCACAGCAATCTAATAGGTAATACTATATACTATTACACAAACTATTGGAGAAAAGAAGTATAGCAAGCTAACAGATAACACTATATGCTGTTATATAGACTGTTGTAGAAAGGGAGCATAGTAACCTACCAGACAACACAATATTAGCTCTATTCAGAATTAGTAGAGGGTTTAGGTTAGGCTAGAGACCTAAATGAAAATCTCATTATATATATATGCAAGACCAATGTGGGAAGATGGAGATGATAAATTATGTACCTAATCATTCTCATAGCCTCTCTTTCACTCAAAAAATGCAATAAATCAATTAAAAATTAAGAAAAATTCAGGAAAAATTAGAAAAAAGTACAAAAATTTAAAAAAAGTATTGGAGGAAAGAAGTATAGTGAACTGGAAACTATTAGAGGAAATAAGTATAACATACTGTAGACAACCTACTCACTGTACACATTGTAGACAAACTGTTGAAAAAAGGAAGTATAATATACTATAGACAATACTAAAACTGTTGGAGAAAAGGAGTGCAGTGACCTGACAAACAATACTACACACTATTATACAGACTGTTGGAGGAAGGGAGTGTAGCAACCTAACAGACAATACAATATTAGCTGTACTCAGAATTAGCAGAGAGTTGAAGTTAAACTAGAGACCTAGATAAAAATCTTGTCTAGTAGATATACAAGACCAAATATAAGATGATAGCTGCTTAGGCAGTGTTTTATAAGCATTTGTTAGTATACTTTCTCTTTTTCCCTCTAAATTCAACAAAATTTATAAAAAATTAAAATAAATTCAGGAAAAATCAGAAGAAAGTACAGAAAATTAGACAAAGTATTGGAGGAAGGAAGTATAGTATACTGTAGACAATATTAGACTACTTACTATGTACACTGGAGATAATACTACTAGACATTATTGGAGAAAAAAAGTATAATATACTGTGAACTATTAAAGGAAAAGAGTACAATATACTACAGACAACCTACTAACTGTGTATATTGTAGACAAACTGTTAGAGGAAAGGAGTATAGCATACACTATCCTCTGTGCACACACAATACTACTGACTGTTATACAAACTGTTGGAGAAAAGAAGTATATATAAGGACTTAGACTGAGATGTCTTAGAACTACTCCTAGTCCAAGTTGACAAGAAGAACTCAATAGAGTTCCCATTTGATTATGGTATACTACTTATACACATTTTGTATTTACTTCTATTTATAAAGTCCCACATATCCCTTTTGAGTCATTCTCTTTCATATGTTATTATACCACCAATGAATTTTCTGTGAAAATGTAACATGGAATATACTTTATACTCTTGAATTCAGTATCTGAGTTTATTCTAGAAATCTCCTACAAGCCCTTAGACATATAAAAGACTACCAAAGGTCACTTCTACTAAATGATTACCAAGTTGTCACTTGCTTAATAGTACATACCTCAGGAGACAAGACTAATAAGCTAGCATTAGGTTTTAGAGACAGACTATCAATGTTAATGCTCTGGAACTTAGAAACTCTGGAACACCTTTAGAATGCTATAGACTTTCAATCTAGAACAGATTTAGACAAATATGATACTAAAGTAACAAATCAAAAGTCTATCAATAACTTGTAATCTTATCACTGCTGAACTTAACCAAAAAACAAACATAGTACATAACAATATTGTAAGCTGGGACACTTATATGTGTTAAAGCCAGTTTCTAGACTATACTCAGATAGAAAGTAGCTGGTTAGGAGGTCAGGAGATATTAATAGGAAGTGGTAGTATGGAGGTGGAGCAGGAGCATATAGTAGTAATAGACTAGTATAGTAGGATAGAAGGCAATGTTGGACATATCCATATAGTATGGTTGTGAAGGAAAGAAGTGAAGGAGACTGGAAAAAGAAGCATTTTTCTTTTCTATTTATTTATTTTTATTAAGTTTTATTAATTTGTAATTTTAATATAATACTCAGGAAGCCAGCAAAAGAGGGCATGTAATCTTAACATCTGCTACTATCTCAAGGGCTCTAGAGTTGTCTTCTGGCACTTGTATGAGTTCTAAGTGAAGTAGTTAGGTGGTTAAGGTAATTTCTTTTTATACCCTTATTCTTTCTAGGAACAAGATATAGTGGTCACTTGAATAACCTTCTCCAAGGTAGCAGACTTAGAAATCCTGGCTAGCCATTGACTCAGATTGTATTACATCTATAAGATTTAGTGTTGGAGGTATGAATAAAAGCTTGGTTGAGTGTAGTAAGATCTAGGAGTAGTTTACTAACTATCTTGATAGTGAATTTGTTATGGTATGTAAAGATTAGTACCTTAGGGATGCTATGTGAGGTAAATCTAGATCAAGCTTATACTTTTTTTGAACAATTTTACCTTACTTTACTATGCTAAGTTTCTATATTATCTTTTTAATACCTTCATTCTTGATCCATCCCTACAAACTCTTTAGTATGTGATTAGGACCTGGTATTGCATATTTAGCTTGTGCCAGGCTAATAGTCTCTTTTTCCCTCTTTAGCATCTACTAATTACCTGATTCAAAGAAAAAAAAAGAAAAGAAATATAAATAATAACTTAGCTGTTTCAGCTATGTTATAACAGCATAGCAATCTGATAAACAATATTGTACACTGTTACACAGACTGTTGGAGACAGAGAGTATAGTAACCTACCAGATAATACAATATTAACTCCACTTAGAATTAGTAAAGGGTTTAAGTTAGGCCAGAGGCCTAGATAAAAACCTTATTCAAGAGAGTATACAAGACTGAATGTGGGATGATGCCTGCTGACACAAAACTGACTAATCAGCTTTTTTACATACATTTTCTTTTTACTTAATAAATTTTACATTAAGAAAGTATAGAAAAAGAAAATAGAAAGATAAGACTTTTTAAGCATAACAAATTTTAGTCAGTACTTAGCTAATATGACTAAGCAGATTTTTCACACACTCCTAAATTTTCCTATACTTACTTTTTTCACACATTTATTTTCTTACACTAAATTTTCCCATACTTTTAACTACTTTCAAAAACTGTTGTAAAAAAGCAGTACACTATTTACTATTATGCAGAAAATACTACTACAAAGTATTAGAGGAAAAAAGTATAGTAAACTGGAAACTGTTGAAGGAAAATAGTATAGTAGACTGCAGACAAGACTACTATATATTATTAGAGGAAAGCAGTATAGTCGACTAGAAACTATTGGAAGAAAATAGTATAGCAGACTACAAACAATACTATTATAAGTTATTGGAGAGAGAAAGTATAGCAAACTGGAAACTGTTGAAGAAAAGAAGTATAGTGGACTGTAGACAATACTACTGACTATTGTAGAGATCAGGTACTTGCTGACATCATAAATTCTATTAACAAATACTCTTTTCTACTAATTTTCTGTCAATAAAACCTCTTCTATTGTCTTTGTCTCCATTCTCTTCTTCAATTGGACTTATTTTTTTGTTTTATTGTTTTAGAACTATTTGTCAGCAGTTTTATTGTTCTACTATACAAAAGTAGTGGCCTGGCTACCATAGCTACAGAGTATTTAAGAGCCTTCTATAACAGAAATTAGGTAATGAAATATAAAAGCAGTTCATCATCTTCATATTATCTTATAAGTTAATAGGTCAGTAGCCAAATAACAGACAGACACTATTATACTTACAAACTACTTACCAATAGCAAACCACCTCTTTGTTACTTCACTGTACATACTATAAACAACACTACTGGAGGAAAGGAGTATAGCATACTACAGTACATACACAACACTACTCACTGTTATATAAACTATTAGAAAAAGAAAGTATAGCAATCTAACAGACAACATAATATTAACCATACTTAGAATTAGTAGAGGGTTCAAGTTAGACCAGAAGTCCAAATGAAAATCTTGTATATATTGGCTCCCACTAGGTCTGTACTGCTTAGCCATCCATTAGTAATAGAATAAGTCTGGCTATTAGACCAAATTTGAAATTTCACATGTTTAATTTACCAATAAATTTGACTCAAATAACATAACTATAACTATGGCCTTTCTAACTGACTGCCTTTCTTCTATAACTCTTAAGAGGTTTTTTCCTAAGAGTTATTTGGGTTGCAAGAGACCTTATTTGTGTCAATTAATCCATGGACTAAATCAAAAAGCTATTGTAAGGGCAACTGGAGTAGAGTAACTCCAAAAAAAACCTCAGTATATATACAAGTCCAAGATATATTACAACTCACCTCTAAAAGAAATCTCAGAGAATAGAATAAGGCTCCTGGAAGGTAATCTATACTATATATATAAGTTCCCTTAACTATAAAATATCTCAGCTATCAGAGACAGAAATACAGAAGTAAACAACTAATTAAATATAAGATGATTAGGGATTTAATTAGTTGTAGGGTTGCTCTGGTATACTACTACTAGCATATCAGGAGTGGACTTTGGTATAGTCCATTTATAGCTATACATTTACAACTCAAAGATTAGTATAAGAGAAAATTGGTTTCTTAACCATTTTCTATACATATGATCAAAGCTACCAGCCTTCCAATATACTAGACAAGTACTAGATTAAGAACAACTATACAAGGAGTTATCTAAGAGTTGGACTCTAAATTATTGTCTTGATGAACACTATGTCTATTATATAAGAGGACTAACCAATAGTCACTTTAAAAAAGACTTAGTCTATATTAGTATGGATAAGTAAAGTTTAGCTTACCCTGAGATCTATGCTTTCTATCCTTTTTATATCTATTTTTCTTATTCATAAAAAGATATTCTCAAGAGAACTACCAGAAAGGTTTATAGCTAAAATACTATGGAGATGGTCAAAAAAGGAATATGAGAGACAAAGAAAGAAAAAATGGGAAAGAGAACTAGAGATAATGGAAAAATTCCTTAGGATAAGGAAACTTAAAAAGAGAGCCATGTTATGAGATGATTCCCAAGAAGAAAACTATTTCTTACATATCTGTCAACTTAATGGAAAACATCCAAGAATACAATACAGAAAAGATATAAATAGCATGGGAAAGTTTATACCATCTCTACAGTATTTTAGCTATAAACCTTTCTAGTAGTTTTCTTGAGAACATCTTTTTGTTATCATTTTCTTTCTGTCATTTTACTTCTTTAGTCTCTTCCCTATACTTCCTTTCAAACTCTTTAACCAATTTCTTTGTGTTCTTCAAGTTTTCCCTACTTTCTCAAGTATTGCCTTCCATTGTATACCTCTTTCATCATACTAAAAAATTTTCTTTTCCCTAACTACTCTTTTGTTTAGTATTTTTTCTATTTCAAATTCTTTCTTTTCTCTGATGATAACAAGTTTTGGTAGAGTTTTCTTTTGTTCTTCTACCTGAGGCCTATACAACCATACTTGACTTATATTAACTACAAAATGTATTTTGATTGAACTAGATAGTTCTAATTCTATAACATTGGTTGAGATAATTCCCTTGACTTTGTAAAGCTTCATAAACTGCTTTGTTAACTTTTCCAACCTCCTTCTTACCATCTGCTACTTAAGATCCTTTGTACTTAATAGTACTAAGTCTCTGATTTTGTATTCCTCTACTTTTTTTTGCTTTTGGTCTGCATATCTTTTTATCTTCTCCTGGGCTTTTTTCAATACTGCTTTTACTTTCTCCTAGATCTTCTTTATTTTTTCTACAAACTTCTCTACCACTTCAAATTTTACCTTTCTTCTTTCTTCAAATTCCATCCTTGGGTCCTGACCGTAGTTTGTCTTAAATAGAGAGATTTTTGTTGCCAAATGAATTTTATTGTTATATACAAATTTGGCAGTCCCCAGACAATCTAACTACTGCTCCTGTCTATGATCAATGAAAACTCTTAGGTACTATTCTAGCTCCTGATTGATCCTCTCTATTTACCTATTTATTTAAGGATGATATACTGTTAATAGTTTTGTCTGGATCCCCAACAACTTGTTTAACTCCTTTATTATTCCTGCCAGAAACTGTACCTCTTTATCTAATATAATACTTTCTAGAAGTCTATATAGTTTCTAGATGTAATTCCTAAATAACCTAGCAAATTCTTCTACCAATATTTTCTTTATAGTTGCTATAAGAGAAAACTTAGTCATTGATACTAGAAGGGCTTAGTAGGCATCAGTACAGGTAAGTATTATCTAACTTGCTCTAAGATTTGTGCCACTGTTCTTTCTATAACCTTTCTTTCTAGTTCTTGTCTTTCTATTAGTACTAGGCTATCTTTTATAGTAATCTAGTTATTAATGTGTAGTACATGTGATCACATGGCAATGTACACAGACTATCTAGTATAAATATATATACTAGTAGATGTATAGTAGAATATCTTACTCCAACATTGATTGAAGTTTCTGGGCTATTTACTACTTTAACTTAAGTCTACTCTTGTCATAGTACTTAGAGTAGGTTAGAGACTGTACCATTCTCTTATAGTTGCTATAAAGTAGGCCATTTTACTGAACCAATTGCAAACTACTAAAATTGTATTATAACCTTGTGCTAGAGGTAACTTAATAATAAAGTCTACCAAGATATAACTCCATGGTTTTTCTAGAATTGTATTAGGCATTAGTTTCTGCTGGTGTTTTGCTCCTATTTCTTATAGCATTGATAGACATCATATCTATCCATATATCTTTCTATCTCTTTAGTTACTTCTAATCACTAGTAGTTTCTTGTGACCAATTCTATTGTCTTCTATCTTCTTTTATGTCCTTCTACTGGTGTATTGTAATGCAGCTGTATTACTTTTCCTCTTAAATCCTCCTCTGGTATATATATCTATCCTTCTTTGATGACTATTTCTTTTTCTATTGTCTATTCCTCATTCTCTAGTGTTTTTATTCTTGTTTTCTTTAGTTTTTTTACTATCTTAACTACCTTTTTGTCCCTTTTCTGTACCTTTCTAATCTTTCTTCTTAAGTCATCCTCTTCTACCAATATTTCTGTTCTTTTTATTCATTCTTGGCTTTATAAATGTCTGTCTTTGTTATTGTTTTCTGCTCCTTCTGCCAGTCTGGCCTTCAACTCAACCTATCTGTCTTTTCCATACTTTTCTCTGGAACATGCTTTAGGGTGAATATCACAAAAAAGTGACTACTAAATAGTAATATGGAGATATAACAAAATACCTATTCAAAGAACTATATAAATAGCTAGACCCTTATTAGCAAGTAGCCTTGTTAATGCTGCCCTTTTGGTATAGTGGTAAACTATACAGTATATAACTACTGGTCCATAGTGCAACTGTGATAGTAAAGTCAAACTATAACAGATATAACACCTATCTAGCTTGTCTTTGGTTCAACTTTTGGCTAGTCATAAAGTATTGAAGATTTTTATGGTTTATCTAAATCTTAAACTTTACTTTTGTGTTCTCTAAGTAGTGCTTCCACATAAGCTTTTCTCCTCTGGTTTTTTCAATACTTCTCCTACTAGTTTGTTATGTCTTTCTTTAGTATTCATTGTAACTATTATATTATCAATGAATGTTGCTATCTTCTTTTGGTTTATTAGGTCATAGAATAAGTCATTCATTATTGTTTGGAAGGTAGCAGAGAAATTAGTCAGTTCAAAGTACATGACTGTTAGTTTATATACCCTAATATGCATTGTGAATACTGCTTTTTATTCTATTACTCTTCTTGATCCTCACATTGTTATATTCCCACCTGAGATTAAGCTTTGTGGACATCTTTTTCTTTCCTACACTATCTAGAATATCTACAATCAAGAGTAGTAGATACCTATTCTTTACTGTTTATTGATTGACATATTAGTAGTCCTACACTATTCTTCTTTTTCTATTCTTTTTTGCCACAAAGTGGACTAGTGAGGTTTGGGGTGATTTTGATGGTCAGATGTATTCTTTTCACAACTAGTCCTCTACAAATATTTATATATCCTCTTTTTCTTCTCTTGACAACAAGTATACCTTTTCTTTTCTTGGTCAAAATCACTCTTTCAACTCAATTGCATAGTCCTATGGTTTTCTTGTGGATATCTATTTCAACTTCTCCTTTTCAAATACCCTTTTCTATTTCTAGAATTTTCTAGGTACCAGTTCTTCTACTGTTTTCCCCTTTTTCATTTTTCTTACATGTTTTGGTCCTTTTTCTTTAGGTGTTTCTTCTTTTTCTTTCTACATATAGGTAGGTATTGTGTCATTTTGACCTTTTCCTTTTTCTAGTCTCTCTCATGATTATAAGCCACTAGCCAGGGTATATCCAATATTATCTCTGTTTTTTCCAGGTTACACACATTTATTTGTGCTCTTTCAATATGTCCTTTAAAGAACATATTACACTCTATCTGATGAGTGATTGCTCCCCCAACACTTACCATTCTATCTATATTCCTTACTAATAAGGGAGTTTTCAACTTCTCTAGTTTCAACCTCTTTTCTTTTGTAAGCTTTGTATTCATAAACAGCTGTTGCCCCTACTATCTAATAGTACCTTTACTGCTACTCTTTTCATAATTCTTTAACTTCTCTAATTCTACTTTCATCTACACTTCTTTTAGCAGTTGTAGTGTATGCCACACATCTCTTGCTTTCTTAGTGTTGCTGTAACAATTTGATTTATTTTCCAGTTTTTCTAGATACAATACACTGTATAAATTATTGGAAGCTAGCTAGGATATTACAAACTTCATTTGGACCATAACTCTAGGAATACTTGACTGATTTCAATGATATAAATGGCTACCAAAAGCTCTTAAGAAGACCTTTCAAACAGTACCAAAAATGTCTCAAGGCAATTAGTATTCACCAAGTTATCAGCAGATTAGTCTGCAATTACCAAGTTACTAGATACTAAATCACTGATATCTTAGGAACCATTTGACATAATTGTTTGCTTCAATGTGCTCTTTTTCTCTGCTATAAATAGAACCAGAGGCAATAAGATCCTATGGAGATACAAGATCTTCAATGTTTGTATATGATACTAATCTTTTATCCATAGATTATCATCTGTTCTTGAATAGAACAAAAGACTATTCTAAAACAGTTAGGTTATCTCTATTTCAAGAACAATAGCACTTCTATATGTAGAACAATAGATAGTGATTATATAGTAGGCTGTCCTGGTGTATAGACTACCATAATCATGTATTTAAGGACTATATGTCTGAGAATAAACCTCAGACTTAACATCTTTTGCTACTATCTAAACTTTGCTTTTTTGAGCCTTTTGATAATTAAATTATCAACTTACAAATCAGTAAGTGGCCATTTGTGATACAGAGCTTACTGTCTTCCATTGTCTTTTGCCAACTCCTGTAGCATTTCCACTATTCTTCCTTCTTTTTCTTTCCTCTACCAGCAATTTTTGGCCATGTGGTTCCACTTTTCACAAACAAAACATGTTCTATTCCTCTCTCTTCCTCTATCAATGTCCATTGTATTGGGGTCTCTTTCTAGCTCCTGTTCTTCCCAATTGTTTTGTGTTCCTCCTCTGAAGTTCTAATTTCTCTGCCCTCCATACAATCTGTCCCTCTTTTTCTTTATAGGATCCTTCTCCAAAGCCTCTCTTGGACTGCATATTTCCCTGTAGGCACACTGTATTCCTCTCTAATATTCTCTTCTTTGTTCTACTCTGCCTTTAGCTTTCTATCCAATCTTACCAACCTTTCTGCCACTCTTCTATTATACTTGGAGGGCTTTTTGCCTTTGCTAACTTTCTTTTCAGTACCCCACTGTTATGCTGCAAATGAATTTTGTGTAAAAAGTAATATTTGATATACTTTATACCAACAGATTTATAAGAGGAATTCACTCTAGAACCCATTATATATATATCCTTAGATAAGAGTAGGGTCAATAACCAGTCTAGAACAACACTTAGGGTGGACAAAGCTTACTACTAAGACTTGAGAGACAAGAACAGTAAACTGGCACTAGGTTAAAAGAGTACTTTAGATAGAATAGTAATCTAAAACCACTTGGGAAAAATTATAGTTTAATATGGTCATAGAATCTCTATTTTACATTGGATGGTTGGAAAGGACAGAATTAGAACCAGGGATGGTGCTTACAAATAAGTGTTGATCTCATCAGTACTATTCTATTTTCAGATAAGATATATTGGTTGTTACTTAGAAGAGCATAGTATTTCAGATAGAAGTTACTAGATATCTGATGGATAGTTGGAATACTGACTAAGTCTAGAAAGAGATAAGATAGATAAACTAGAAAGGAGAAAGAAGGTTCTAGAAGAAATGTATCTTAAGCATGCATTATCTTTGATAAAAGAGAAGAATATACTATCTTAGAAGTTGGGGGACTTGGTACAAGAGGAAAATTGAAATAGTACCAAAAGTAGTAATAATTTCCTTTATTATTTTATTTCATTGAGTCTCTGTAATTTGTCATATTTGATATATAGTTCCAGGAGCAGATGGGATAGTAACAAGAAATTATCTTGGTATATGCTTTTATTTCCACTGCCTCTGGAATTATTTAACATAGTATATCTTAAGTGATAACTTTTGGAATCAGTATAGTGTCAGGAACAGAGCATGAAATATACCAAGACTTGATCTAGAACTAAGTTGCAGACTCAACTTGGACAGACTTTGGAGAGAACAATAAGCTGGGAAAGTTCAGCTAAATGTACACTTGGACTGCATCATACCTATAAGATTTGGTGTTGGGGGTGCAGATAAGAGGGAAACTGAGTATAGAGGGTTCATGAAAATCAACTAACTGTATTTTCCAGAGGAGCTTTTGTCATGGTGTATAAAGATTGATACCTTAGAGAGGATATGTAATACAGATCTAAAATGACCTTATACTTGTTTAACACCAAATAACCATAAAACTTACATAAAGCTACATATAATTTCTAATATCCTTTTTTAATCCTCTACTTCTGCTTCATTCTTTTGAACCTTTAGTACATGATTGGAAGCTAGTACCACATCTTATTGTCTGTTTGAGTGAATAATTTTCTTTTGCACCCTTTTACTGCTTAGTTTTCTTTTGAACTCTTTAATGAGAGATTGTCCCTTATAGCCACTTCTTCATGCTATTTTCTTGAATACCTAGACATACTTGTTACAGGTCCTTTTTTCTTGCTCAATTGTCCTCAACTGCTCTATCTTTTTTTTCTCTTCTACTGTTTCTTCAAACTTGTTCCTTATCTTACTAGACAATTCTTCTACTGTCTTCACTTCTGATTCTCTCTTTGATAATTCATTCAATAGATTATCTTTTCATGCCTTTGCCACCTCTTTCTGTACATAAGATAGCACCTAGGCTATCTTTGTTGCCTTTGACTCCTTTCTCATTTTCATACTTAAATACAAATAAGCTATGTTAATAAACATACTTATTTTCTTTATCTTTTTACTAAATAAAGGAGATTTTGTTACCTTCAATCTAGCTCTTTCATTTTGTTGTAATAGGGTGGCCATCTGCTACTGTAGACCAGCAATTAGAGTAAAAAGTTGCTTTTTCAAAGTGGAGAGAGGGAGTTGTGGTATAGAAGCAGTAGGTTACTTTGTAGGTTGCTATTACTGTTATTGTTGTTGTTAAGACATATATAGTGGTAGTGGTAATAGTAATAGTGATTCCTTGTATGAGGAAGAGTAGTCTTCTTTATCTGAACTTATGACTAGTTACTGACTAGAAAAGTAAAACAATATTATTCCTAAGAAGGGAATTCCTAAGCTAGATGGGCCTTTAAAAGGTTACTGTCATTCTCCTATGTAGACTAATCATTATAGACCAGTAGCATGGAGTTGATAGTAAAGAACTATATATAAGCCCATTCAATATAGAGGCCAGGTCTCAGATAGGGATATGAGTTTTGTCCAAGCCTTCTATCTACTATCTCTAACTAACAGTGAAGTCTTCTTTATAGCTAGGGCCCACTATCTAAGATGCTTGTAAGTGCTGTACTTACTAGCCAGGTGTTATAAGATGACTCCCAAGAAGAAAACCATTTCTTGTATATTCATTAACTTAATAGAAAACATCTAAGAATACAATACAGTGAAGATATAAATAAGCATGGAAAGGATTATATAAGATATGTATAGTTCTTAGTAAGGGTCATGTGATCACAGAAGATAGGCACACAGACCATGTAATATTTGTATAAGTATCTAGTAGAATTCAATAAGAGACTCTATTAAGTTCTTTCTAAACAACTACCTTGGTTGAGCCTTAGGTCTTCATGATCTTGTGCTAATACCAGGGCAATGAAAGAGTAAGTGAGAATAGGAATGTTAAAGCTGCGAGGTGTAGGGTCAATGATAGATATTAAGTTTTTATATTAACGCTAAGTCATAAAGACTCAAGGTTCATCCTAGATGTGTTAGTGTAAAGTCATGAGAACTCAGAGCTTAACCAAGATAGTTGTTTAGAAAGAACTTAATAGAGTTCCTCATTGGATTCCTCTAGGTACTTATACAAATATTAGATAGTCTGTGTACCTATCTCTTGCAATCATATGACCCTTACTAAGAGCTATCTATATCTTACATAATCCTTTCTATACTATTTATATCTTTCCCACATTGTATTCTTGGATGTTTCCCATCAAGTTGATGAATGTACAAGAAATAGTTTCCTTTTTGGTTGTCTCATAATATAGTCCTCTCTTTAAGTTTCCTTGTCCTAAGGAATTTTTCCATCATCTCCAGTTTTCTTACATCTTTTTTCCCTTTGTCTCTCATACTCCTTGTTAGACCATCCCCTACAGTATTTTTGCTGTAAATCTCTCTGGTAATTCTCTTAAGAATATCTTTTTATCCTTTTCTTCTTTCTGTTGTTGTACTTCTTCAGTTTTTTTGCCATACTCTTTCTTCAACTCTTCTACCAACTCTTTTGTATTCTCCAGATTTTCTCTACTTTCCCATGTATCTTCTTCTACCATATATCCCTTCTATTATACTAGAAACTTTTCCTTTCCTCATACTATTCTTTTGTTTAGTATTTTTTCTACTTCAAATTTTTCTTCCCCTTTAATAATAACTGGTTTTGGTGGTACCTTTTTCTGCCCCTTCACTTGTGGCTTATACAAGTACACTCAACTTACATTAATTACAGGGTATATTCTAATAGAACTAGGCAATTCTAATTCTACTATATTGCTTGAGACGATCCCTTTTATTCTATAAGGCCCCACAAAGCATTCTGTCAATTTCTTTGATCATCTTCCCTTTATTTGCCACTTGAGATCTTTGGTGCTTAACAATACTAAGTCTCCTACTTTACACTTCTCCTCTTTATTTTGTTTTCTGTCTGTGAACTTCTTTCATTTTGTTTTGAGCCTTTTTCAGGGCTACTTTCACTTCCTCCTGAATTTTCCACATTCTTTTTACAAACTTTCCCACTACTTCATACTTTCTCTTCCTTCTCCCCTTGAATCCCATTCTTGGATCTTGACCATAATTAGCCTTGAATAGTAACACTTTTGTAGCTGAATATATCTTGTTATTATATATGAATTCAGCTGTCTCCAACCAGTCTGGCTATTGTTCTTGTCTATGGTCAATAAAGACCCTCAGATACTGCTCCAATTTCTGATTCACCCTCTCTATTTGTCTATCTGTCTGGGGGTGGTAAGCTGTCGACAACTTAGTCTAGATTCCCAATAGCTCATTCAACTCTTTTATTATTCCTGCTGCGAACTGTACTCCTCTGTCCAATATAATACTTTCTGGAAGCCTATACAGTTTCCAGATATGATCTCTAAACAGTCTGGCAAGTTCCTCTGCTGATGTTTTCTCTGTAGTCACTATAAAGTATACCATTTTGCTAAATCTGTCATATACCACTAAGATTGTATCATATCCTTAAGCTAAGAGCAGCTTTGTGATAAAGTCTGCTGAGATATGACTCCATGGTTTCTCCAGAATTGCATTTGGTATTAACTTTCCTGCCAGGGCCTTGCTCCTATTTTTATATCACTGGCAGGTATTGTATCTGTTTATATATCTTTCTATTTCCCTTGTTACTTCTGGCCACCAGTAGTTTCTTGTAACTAGCTCTACTATTTTTTATCTTTCTTTATGTTCTCCTACTAGCATATTATAATATAGGTGTACTACCTCTTCTCTCAGTTCTTCTTCTAGTATATATATATGTTCTTTCTTCATAACTACTTCTTCCTTTATTGACCATTCTTCATCTTTAAGACTTTTCATCTCCACTCTCTTTAACTCTTCTACTACTTTTACTACTTTCTTGTCTCCTTTCTGCACTTTCTTAATTTTCTCCCTCAGACTCCTGTCTCCTACTAGTGTTTCTACTCCTCTTATTCCCCTCTGGCCTAATCAATGTCCTATTCTCATTATTGTTCTCCACTCTCTCCTACCAGTCTACTCTTTGACTTAGTCCATCAGCTTTACTCATGCTTTTTCCAGGTCTGGTATTGCCAAAACTGGCTCTGTTGTAAATATCTCTTTCAATTTTTTAAACACCTTCTCCTGTTCCTTTCTCTATCTTTACTTTTTTTCCTTTCTAACTAACACATATAGTGGCACTGTGAGCTTTACAAAGTCTTTAATGAATTGCCTGTAGTAGTTGGCAAGTCCTAGAAACTTTTGTATCTCTTTTACATTCCTTGGCATTGGCTAGTTTAAGACTCCTTCTACCTTCTCCTTCTGCATTTCTACCCCCTTTGGCTCTATTACTACTTCTAAAAACTCCACTTCCTTTACCTTCCACTAACACTTCTCCAGTTTTACAAAGAGATTATTCTCCTCAAGTTACTTCAACACTTTCTCTACTACTTTGTCATATTCCTTCTCTGTCTCTGTTGCTACAATAATATCATCTATGAAGGTGGCCATATTCCCTTGATTTATCATATCACAGAACAGGTCATTTATCATCATCTAGAAGATAGTAGAGAAGTTTATGAGCCCAAAGTACATTACAGTTGGCTCATAGACTCCAATGTGCATTGTGAATGCTGTCTTCTATTCATTTCCTTTTTTGATTCTAACATTATTATATCCCTACCTTAGGTCTAGTTTTGTCAAAACCTTCTTACTGCCTACTCTGTCTAGGATATCGGCAATCAGTGGTAATAGATATCCATTCTTAACAGTCTACTGGTTCATATGTCTATAATCCTGTACCATTTATCATTTGCTATCTTTTTTGGCTACAAAATGTACTAGCAATGTCTGTGGCAATTTTGATGGTTAGATATAACCTTTTTACAGTTGATCTTCTACAAATGCTTGCACCTCCTCTTGCTCTTTTCTTGACAATGAATACACCTTCTCTTTCTTAGGCACAAAATCTTCCTTTAGCTCTATTGCATGATCCAGGCCTTTTACACTGGCATCCTTTCTGACTCTGCTTTTCCAAACACCTTTTTCCACTTCCAAAACCTCTTTGGTACTAGTTCCTCTACTGTTTTCTCCTCTTCTATTTTTCTAACCTCTTTATTTTTTTCTTTCTTTTTCTTTCTTCCATAGATAGGTGGGCATCTTGTCATCTTTACTTCTCCCTTTTCCCAGTCTATTTCTAGATTATGGGCAGCTAGCCATAGCATATCCAGTATCACTTCTGTCTTTTCCAAGTTGCACACATCCATTCTCACCCTTTCTATGTGTTTCTTGAAAAACATATTGTACTCTATCTGGTGTGTGATTGCTCTCTCTACATTTACCGTACCATCCATGTTTCATACTAGTAGAGGTTTTTTCAATTTTTCTAGTTTAAACCCTTTCTCTTTTGCAAACTTTGTATTTATGAATAGACCTGTTACCTCACTATCCAACAATGTCTTTATTGCTACCCCTTCATGGTTTTCTATCTTTTCCAATTCCACTTTCATTCACACTTCTCTTAGTAGCCAGAGGGTATACTGTATATCTCTTACTTTCTTAGTGTTGCTTTGACAAGAAACTTTATTTCCTAGTTTTTCTGGATGCAATACACTGTATATATTTGAGGAGGCCAGCTGGGAGCTCACTGTTCTCTATTGTCTTTTGCTGACTCTTGCAGCGTTTCCACTATTCTCCTTTCTCTTCTCTTTCTTTGCCAATAGTTTTTGGCCATATGGCCCTACTTTCCACATACATAGTACATTCTATCTCCCCCTCTTCCTCTATCAACATCTATTACATTGGGGTCTCTTCCTAGCCCCTGTCCTCCTTAATTGTTTTGTACTTCTCCTCTAAAGTTCTGACCTCCTGCTCTCTATATAATCTGTCCCTCTCTTCTTCTATATGATTCTTTACTAAAGCCTCCCCTAGGGCTGCATATTTCTCTGTGGATGTACTGCATTTCTCTCCAATATTCTTTTCTCTACTCTGCTTTGCCTCTAGTTTCTGTCTAGCCTCACTACTCTCTCCTGCTACTCTTCTATTGTGCTAAGGGGATTTTCTGCCTCTGCTAATTTCCTTCTCAGCATTTTGCTTAACTCCCTCTTTGAATTCTTCAATAAGAGGCCACCCCTTATAGCTGCTTTCTCTTGCCATCTTCTTAAACTCCTAGATATATTCATCACAGGTTCTTTCCTCCTTGTTTGATTATTCTCAACTGCTCTATTTTCCTTTCCTTCTCTGCTGTTTTCCCAAATTTATTCCTCATTTTGCTAAACAGTTCCTCTGCCATTTCTATTTCCAACTTCTCCTTTGATAGTTCATCCAGCAAATTGTCCTTCCATGCCTCCACCACTCCCCCTTGCACATAAGACAGTACCCAGGCCATTCTTGTTGCTTCTGACTCCCCCATTATCTTTATACTCAAATACAAATGAGCTGCGTTGATGAATGTACTTATTTCCTCTATTTTTTCACTGAATAAAGGAGGTTTGGCCACTTTTACTCTGGCTCCTCTATTTTGTTGCAATAGGGTAGCCATCTACTGTTATAGGCCAGCAATCAAGGTGAGAAGTTACTCCTCCCAGATAGAGGGAGCTTAGGATGTAGAAGCAGCAGATTGCTCTGTGGATTGCTGTTGGTGTTGTTAGAACATGTATAATAGTAGTGGTAATGGCAATGATAATGATGTTTTCTTATATGAGGAAGAGTGATCTTCTTTGTCTAAACTTATAACTAGTTACTAACTAGTAGAGTGAAAACAATATTATCTCTAAGAAGGGAATCTCTAAGCTAGATGGGTCTTTAAGAGGTTACCATTGTTCCCCTGCATAGACTGATCACAATGGACTAGTAGCATAGAGCTGATAGTGAAAAACTAAATAAAAGCCCACTTGATATAGAGGTTAGGTCTCAGGCAGGGACACAAGTTTTGTCCAGGCTGTCTATCTACTATTCCTAACTAATAGTGAAGTCTTCTTTATAGCTAGGGTCTGCTTTCTAAAAAGCTTCCGAGTGCTGTATTTATTAGTGAGGATAATGAGAGAGTGAGTAAAAAGTGAAATGTTGAGGCTATAAGATACAGAGTCAACAATAGGTATTGAGTTTTTGTGTTAGCATGAAGTCATGAGAACTTAGAGCTTAACCAAGATAGTTATTTAAAAAGAACTTAATAGAGTTCCTTGTTGGATTCCCCTAGATACTTATACAAATATTGGATGGTCTGTGTATCTATCTATTGTAATCACATGACCCTTACTAAGAACTATCTATATCTTATATAATCCTTTCTACACTATTTATATCTTTCCCATATTGTATTCTTGAATGTTTTCCATCAAGTTGATAAATATACAAGAAATAGTTTCCTTCTTGGTTGTCTTATAACAAGGTAGATGTTCAGGAAGAACTTGATAAAGTTCTCTGTTGGATTGCACTAACTACTTATATAAATATCTGTTGGTCTGTATACTTATCTTCTACAATTACATGACCCTTACTAATAACTATACATATCTTACACAAGCTTTCCTATACTATTTATATCCTTTCTGTGTTATACTTCTAAATGTTTTCTACTAGATTAATAAATACATAAGAAATAGTTTTCTTTCTTGGAACTATCTCATAATAGGAGAACTCTATCAAGTTCTTTGTTATAAGAGCCCCAAACAGAAAAAGGTTTCCCACACATTTGAACACTTAATCCAAAACCTCAAAGCATACAACAGAGTAAGGATATAAATAGAGTGGGGAATCAGTAAGTCAAATCATGTGACAAGGTCAGGTGATCATAGAATATTCTGGAAAGGACATGTGATCATGGGACTCTAGGGTATAGCCACTGTAGTAGTAGTATAAGTAGGGCTGTAATCCAACAAAGAACTCCATCAAGTTCTTCTTGAACATCCACCTAGGGTGATCACTAAGAGCATTCACTGTCTATTGATAACATTCTTTCTAAATAATCATCTTGGTTAAACCTTCAGTCTTCACAACCTTGCGCTAACACAGAGCTGCTAGATATCTATGGTAGAACTTTGTCACAAAGTCAGGTTGTTACAAAAAAGTGACTGCTAAATAGTAACATGGAGGTATAACAAAATACCTGTTCAATGAATTACATAAATAGCTAAACTCTTGTTAGCAAGTAGCCTTGCTAATATTGCCCTTTTGGTATAGTGGTAAACTATACAGTATATAACTAGTAGTCCATAGCATAACTGTAATAGTTAGACAAGCAGCAAAAGATACTGTTAAGTCTAAGGTTTATCCTTAGATATAGAGTTCTTATATATATGATTGTAGTGGTCTATGCACTAGGACAGACTACCACATGATCATTACCTATTGTTCTATATATAGGAGTGCTATTGTTCTTGAAATAGAAATAACCTAACTGTCTTAGGGCAGTCTTTTGTTCTATTCAAGGACAGATGATAATCTATGGATAATAGATTAGTATCATATATAAACATTGAGGACCTTTTATCTCCATGTGATCTTATCACCTTGAGGTCTATTTATAGCCAAAAGAAGTGCATTGAAGAAAGCTCCATGATGAACATTGAAGCAAATGATTATACCTAGCAGTTTCTGAGATATCAGCAATTTAGTATTTGGTACCTTAATGGTCACCAACTAATCTCCTAATAACTCAGTGAATACTGATTGCTTTGAGACATTTTGGGCATTGTTGGAAAGGTTTTCTTAAGAGCTTTCAGTAGCCATTGAGATTATTAAAACCAGTCAAGTATTCTTGGAGTTAGGTCCAAATGAAGTTTATAACACTCAAGGCTAGAGTGTTATGACTTGGTAAAACAGCTAAGTCAATATTTATTTTTATTTTTATTTTTATTTTTAATTTATTTTTAATTTCTCAAGATCAGATACATAAAAGAGTTAAATGAAAAAGAGCATATGGAACTTTACAAATAACAACAAATAGTAGAATGTATATAAGTAGTGTACAGTAATTGAATAGAAACTTTATCAAGTTTTCCTTGTCAACTCAGACTAAGAGTAGGACTAAGTCATTATAGCTACATCCTTACATAGAGATCATACCAGAAAGCTAGATAAGAGTCCTAAAAGCTGGGGTAATATTTGAGTAAGGGTAAATCTACCAATACAGGCTCCTATATATACTGAAAGAGATAGTTTGTGTACAGCCATGTAAGCTACAGTCTAATAATAGTACTTTCTAGTTTAGATAAACTAGATGATTGAGATAGCATATAGACAGAGTAAGGGAATGGATAGATACATATCATTGTTAAGACCCTTGACTGAGAATAAGGAACTGATAGGTTCTTTTGGGAATAACTATTTTGCTATTATTTGGTAATGGAAACTAAATCTCCCACAAGACAAGAAACTAAATGGATTGATTTTAGAGTAGCTAGATAAGAACAAACTAGAGTACTACTGTTGATCCTATTTACTTAAGTATTTGTTAGAAAGCTTTGAGATCAAATAATCACAAAGTACAGGTAGAACAGAATATAACTAACTCTTAGGTATGCTGATCAACCAGGATACAGCAACCACTACCATTTCCTCCTTCAAGGCCATGATGGCTCTTGAAGAGACCCATACTCTACTGATCCTCTATTATTAATATTAATATGATTTCACCCTCCATCTTTATGTCTTTTCTTTTTATTCATGTCTGACTTGTGGTTACTATAATATATGCTGGATATATTGTACCAGCTGAGGCTTTTGCTGGTAGAACTTTTCTTGCTTTAGTCTCTTAGAGAGCAGCATTCAAAATACAAATAGTAGTCCAAAAGAATTGTACCAAGTTAACACTACTGTTCAGGTAGTTGTGTAATCCTCTAATCAAAAACCCAATAGTAGAGCTCTAATACTCAAAACATGGGTGGGCTACTTTTGCTTTACCTTGAATATTGCAAAAAGTCACATAGATTGGGCTTTGACAAAGAATAGAGAACATACTATTAATAGAATGAACTAACTCAGATTCTTCTTATAGAGTTTTGGCTTACTGAGAAGTCACTGGTATCTACCTGAAAAGGGATCTGACTAGAATATCTATTTCAGTGTCCATTTACAAGTGTTATATATGAAAAGGATTAGTCCAGTTGCAAGGTATAGAAGACTAGGGGGAAAATTGAAACATTGGTAGGAGCATACTTTAGACACTGGTATCTGTCATTTAGTATACAATTTCTTCTCTACCTAGACTACTGACTACAGTTGTTATAATAAATCCTCTAGGAGACATAAAAGAGTATGATGAATAGAGAGGTGACTTTTTTCTAGATGATCACTATGAAGTTGATTATCTTAGGGGAGATAACTATGAATGGATATTCAACTCATTGGATAAATAGAAAGGAGCTCAGGAGAGAGGATAGAAAGACTAGACTACTGCTTTCAATAACTATGATTGGCTAACATCAATAGAAACTACTGATCAGGATCTTTCGAAGATCAAGATTCAAAGAGACAGACATTACTTAAATGTAAGAGAACAGCTATCACCCTAGAATAGAGCTTAGCTAAGTGTTTGGTTCATAATTATCTAGTAGATCTTATCTTATGACATCCATTTATCTGCTCTCTTACCTCTTTGTCTATATACTGTCTTAATCATTTTATTTAACTTAATTAGAAAGTGCTATTGTTGGACTGTAGCTTATATGACTGCATATAGACCACCTCTTGTAGTATATATAAGAGCCTATATTGGTAGGTCTACCCTTGCTCAAATATTACTCTAGCTTCTGGAACTCTTACCTAGCTTATCAGTGTGACCTCCAGTCTTCTACTTGACATTGCTCTTATATTAAACCTCAAGGAGGATTAATCTGAAAAGAAAGTATAAAAAAAGAGTGCTTAATAGACTCATAGATAATTAACTCCTAAAACAAATATTAGTAGTAGCTTGGATATTAACAGTCACAGACAGTATTATTTACTACTTTATTAGAATAGATTAGTAGAAGTGTTTATAAATACATCTAGAGAGTGTGAAGAACTCTAAGTTCTTTCTTTCTTTCTTTTCTTTCCTAAATCTCTGGTTTGGAAGGATACTTCAAGAAAGTATTTGTCATAACTTGGCAAAATAGCTAAGTTATTATTTATATTTCTTTTATTTTATTTTCATATTTGGACTTACTATATAAGGAAGGAGTGTGGGAAAGTATTACATGATATATCATGTGTCACAAGTCACAGGTTGGGTAATGTCACATGATGAAGTTATATGATGAGTGTGGAAAAGTAGTACACAAACCATATAGTAGATGTATAAGTAGTGTACAGAAATTGAACAAGAACTCCATTGAGTTCTTCTTGTCAACTTAGACTAGGAGTGGTTCTAAGGCATCTTAGTCTAAGTTCCTACAGTATTGTCATAATTGACAATCATCTCTAAAATGAACATTGACCAGAAGACAACTGGATATACTCTTGTTGAAATACCTTAACAGAATATCACTTGGGAAGTGATAGCACAAGAACTATCAGTTATCCTTAGGCAACAAACATATTTGGAATCTAAGTCATAGCAACACTTGGAGTTTGGGAAGCATACTTACAACATGTGCTGGGGATGTGTAGCTATCTTTTACATAGTACTGCTATAAACTGCGATTGAGCACTATATAATAAACCATTGATTCAAAAAAAAACTGTAACAGTCATAAAAGGAGATATACTAGATAGATTATACTAGATACAAAGCTAAGCCCTATCCTAGAGTGATTGCTGTCCTCTTACATATACAAGCCACTTGAATGATTACCAACCATACCTCTACTGGAGAACACTGACAGTGCTTCTTTCCCAATAAACCCAAGAACTACCCCTGCAATAACTTAACCTTTGAAACATAAGAATACATTGTTTTTGATTGTCCACTATACAATAAATCATGGTATCAAATAGATAACACCTTAAAGTCCCTTTTTACTTTTCTAGAATTCAACTCCAGAGTATTCTGTTTTCATAATAATATATCTTAGAAGTCCACCAGCCCCTCCCACATTCAACAGCCCCCCAGCCAGCATTCTATTGTCCTCTAATAGCTTATACTAAATTGTTATTTATTAAAAAAACTTCTTTTGTATTTAAATAGCTGAGCACTATCATGGTCTGCTACCAAGCCCCATGTAATAAATTGTTGAATTAAATAAATAAATAAATTGGGAGTTTTGGTCTGCTACCAGCCCCATGTAATAAATTGTTGAATTAAATAAATAAATAAATTGGGAGTTTTGGTCTGCTACTGGCTTGCATGTAATAAATTGTTGGGGGTTAGTTGAGGGCAGCATAGAAATTTTGGGGTTGGGTGGATGAAGGGGTCCAAAGATCAGATACTTGGAGAATGAGGTCACACTGTTGTATAGTTTTCTTTCTTTCTCTACCAACATTTCTTGTGATTACATGAGGTGATGATACATGGCTTGAAGTTGAAAAAAATTTTCAGACTAAACAAGAAAGTGGGATGTAGTAATGTCATCACAAGCTTGCCTTTCCAATAGGGTGGGCCCTAATACAGAGAAGATGGTACAAAAGTATAATTAAATGTACATATCATTTTATTAATACACCAATCCAGACATTCGCAATCCCTTTCACATTCCCTTTAACACTATATGCTCCCGGCAGAATACAGGGTCTGTGCAATTTTCGTATTGATGCTTTTCAGTGCATGAAAAAGCTCATAAAATCAGTAGACCCTCGGAACAAGCTTGTAGGGAACCCTCTTTGCATAGTTCTCCCAGTCTTCTTTAAAAGTAGCATGCAAAAGTTTATCTTCGGCTCTCATCCGAACAGCAGTACCGCGGAAGGCGAACGCGCACTTGAGGAGCCACAGACATAACAATGTTGCTCCGACGGGAGTGTGGATGCCGTGCTCGGCCGTCCAGGTTCCTGGCGCAAGAAGGACACATGTTGAACCAACTAGAGTCAGGTAGACACCGGTGTAGCTGGGGTGCCGGACGTGGGCGTATGGACCATGCGTGATCAATTCGTGTTTGGGACGGATGGTAATTTCAAAGGTGAAGAGATGACCTAGGGTTTTATAACACCTTCACGATTGGTTTGTGAGCCGAATGATGTCAGGTATTTGAAAGAACAAACCATAAGCGCAGAACGGCGGAAAAGAGCGTAAGTGTCGCGCCGATGATCAGAATTAGATGTTGGAAACCCCAGAAACGATCTGGTCGACTGGTTGACTGAGTCATTGTGCAAGGAGAAAGAGAGACTCCGTGAGAAGCCAATGCGCCGACTGTATTCAAACACGTAAAGAACCACACAGAGACCTGTGATATGATGATACTTATGATCAGAGTATCATAAAAAGGAAGATGAGAACAATGAAATTCACTTTGCTAAGGAACGTTATCAACTGGACGCGCTGTTCGAAAAGAGAGTTTGTTTCTGGAGTGCCAGTACAACAGTCCTGTCGTTTGACAGGTGGATTTGGTGGAGAGAATGCCAAATGAACGGATAAGGCGCTGACGAGATGAAGGGATAATGGGCATATTACGTTTGATATCCCCATGACGATTTAATAAATTAAAAAAGACTCGGTAAAAAATTGTTGTAGAAAGAAAGAACACGACCACGGGTCGAAGTTATGGCTCCCTGCGAGCTACAGTGATGGGCAGGATAAAGTCGCTGAGAAGGAAGTCAGAATGGAGAGGAAGAAAAAAGTAAACAGACCTCCGTCCATATATACTTTTTGGAGTTGCCCGAACACGAAGTCCGAGACAGGCGTGCGGGGAGAAGACATGATAGAGAAGAATTAGAACAAGTTGAAGTAGTCAGAAGACGATGGGCTGGAAGGATCCGGCTGTTGAGTACAGTGGCAGCAGGTATGCAATTGATACACCGATGGGCGGACAGAGCGGACGGCGGCCAGTCATTTTACGGCGACCTTCTTGATTGGGTACTGCAGCTTCTGAAGCACCACATCTGACAACTAACAGATACCTAACATAGGACAATTCATCATCATCTTCGTCGTGCATAAAGGCAATAGTTGATGATCTCTTCGTTTGCACCGTTGAGCTCGAGTCCTAAGTACTGAGTTTCGAAGAATGAAACGATTGGCTTTGGATGATTTCTTGCACGCGAGTTACTTTGACTATTCGCTGTCGAGACTCTCCTCACGAATCTCTTTATGTCTCTCTCTCAAAGCCGCGGGTCCAGGTATTGGAGCATAACACGGCAACCCAAGGCTTCCTTTACGCCTCATACTCCAAGACAAGTTGACAGTATGCGAATCGGATAGTCTCGATGTTTTGCACGTTGTCAGATCTGGGAACCGTTGAATATCAGATGATAGACCGACCTAGACCATGTAGTCAGTTGAAAATCAGATCACGATGGAGCCATGAGTATATGAAGCATCGGCGCCGAGGATAACGTGAAGGAAGAGAGCTCCCATCCTAACTTTATCATTCAACCAAGGCCAAGTTCTACGAGTTGTGAGTAGTGTTCTTTCTTTTGAATCCGTGAAGGATAGGCCTCGGTTCTGACATATTTAGACTGTTACCTATGAACATGCTCTCAAGACGTTGAGTCTCACTTTCAAGTTTCTTTGACTTCTCGTTGTCTTCATGATCGGCTTCTCGATCGCTACGTACTACCTCTTTCCGAAGCTGTTACGACACGGTATTCAAGGGAGTCACCGAGTTTGAGGCAATAATCAATCATTCGTCCTATACCCATCCAAATTTTATAAAATTTGTGATCTCATTCTATCAAAAAAAATTGCAATTGCAGGCGGAACCGCCAGCTTGAACAAGCCATAAAGTTTGCTAGCTGCGAAAAGGGCGACCTGTTCACCTTCGGCCAGATGTCAAGAATTTAACCTTATCTGACACGCCAGGTAATTGTAAGGAGTACAGGTAACTCGGTGGACACGTCGGCCGGAAGAATTGACACTCTGCAAATCTTTGCATTGACTGATGATCGATCTTCCAACCGCAGATACTGCGCTATAATACGTTCACTATTCCTATTATAAACGCCACTCAGCGACAAGAGAAGTCGCCCACCGACAGGACATCCATGAGAAAAGAACAAGAAGGCATCAGGCACAGGAGAGGGCCGTCACATAACGTATACCTAACGTATGTAAATTTGATTTGTCCAGAGAAAAATTTCTTTGAGATATCAAGCTCAGTGAATTCCTTGACCAAGTGATAAGACTGGATTCCGACTCCATCAAAGCGGATTGGCAAGGTCTTTTTCTTTCCCACACGCACATGGGGATTGTAACAGCATTGTAACAGCTCAAACCACGGCGCTATGCATGCTTCCGCAGAATCTATCGCTTTAAGCAGTAGACGAGCAATAATCGGGCTGGAAGCCGGGGACCAAAGGAAAGGTACTAGTTCGCACCTTTCATGCTTGAATGGATACACCCCTCTCTCAAGACCGTATCTATATTCAGTGGTCAGGGTGAACAGTAGCCATTTCAAAATGACTTATATGAAAATTGATGGCCTACAACGAAAATACCACTGATACTTTTGTGACAGTCAATGTAGAAGGTGATGCCGTATTGCGGTCTGCGCACGTTACCGGTTTGGCGAATGTTCAGCTTGTGCAAAAGCAAGTGCCACCTACTCAATACCGACTTTCCCTGGGATTCGAGCCTATGTGCTTATCGGGATGTCTAGGCAACAAAAGCTGTTAGGTCGACAAACACAGAACCTTGTGTATCAATTTTCCATTGGCTTTTGGTGTACGCACAGTAAAAGAAACCGTTATGATAGCGGAAAAAGAAATGTCTAGTTAAAGAATCCTATCATAACTCTCTTTGTCCTACTGATCATTCGCCCAACACCAATAGGAGCGACCCGAGTTCCCCACAAATGACCAACTTTCCCACCTTGGGTTTTCAAATTCATCTTGCAGAGTGGCCTAAATAAGCATTGCGTGAAGGGGCGAGATCAATGTAATATTGACATTAACTGAGCGCACCACAGAAGGGCACTGATCTTGGAAGGGGAGATGATAGGGATTTAGAAGGTGTCTTGGGAACCGATATCACCTTCCCACTCTCACACCGCTCCAATGATGCTGAAGCCTTGACTCACTGGTGGAGAAAGAATACACTTTGCCCCTGCAAAAATTTTCTTTATTGTTTTCGGCTTGTTTAAATGGGCCGATCTCAATCTGCTTCCTTTCCCAGCGGAACCCGAACAGCGCTAGGTTCGAATCCTAACTGAAAATTTTTTTACTGACCTTTAGCCGAGCGTTCTTTATTAAACCCGACTGAGCGAACTACATTTGGTGTAGGCTGCATTTACAAAATATCTCACAGAAGTATGGGCTTATGACAGAAATGGAGATGAAAACACGAAGACATTCACTGATGAATGAAATCTTACCAGTACAATTTATATTCAATAGAAGTCGGAAGATATGGCAGTCTCATGATTCCAGATAGGCTAGTTTAATTATGTGTGCAGCTGAGGAAGCTCAAGTATCCTTGTTCCCGAAAAAGCTCATTTTTCGATTGACTTGCCCAAACTGGTAGGTGCAGATTCCGCCTAGTACCTCTGAAAGTGTAAAAGACAGATGAGATGACATCTGCACACAACTGTAAAGCCGCAGACCAGACTTGAACTTTACTTTATTTGTCAGGTTCGAACCTTTTGTAAAAGTACCCCTTTCTATGTCTGTCTCTTAACACATTTCTTTTCAGAGAACCTAGTGTTATTTATGGGTAGCCAGAAGAACCATCATCACTGTAGTAGATCATCAATTTTGAAATTAACCCAAATAGTGGTTTGAATCTAAGAGAACAAGAATCTGAAGTTCACATGCAATATCAAGAACCAGCCCAGCTCACTGCTAGTAACTGACTGAGTCTATGTACTATAACCATTATTGTAGAAAGAAAATGAGGTAGAAAGTACTAGATTTAACACTCAGAGTTCAAATATGCATTACCCTCTCCTGTTCCCATAACAATGGCAGTCACACTTGCTACAGGGGATGAACCATCCAACATACTAAATAAAGACCTAGAATAAACGAGAAAAGAAAAGAAAAACATCACACAACAATGATCAGACTAACCAAACAGAGAAATGACAATATAAGAAAAATTCTCATACAACACAAAGCAAAAATAGAACAAAAAAATTACCTACCATAACATTGAAATCGACAATATAAAGCTCACATAGAAGAAAGAAAGGAGCCGATATATATTCAATGAGGCAGAAGACCTATGTTAGATCCTAATGGGAATAAACATGCTATTGCAAAAATCCAAAATGCAAAAACAAATCAAAGAGTAATACCGATAACGTTAAGGAGAACACTAGCATTGACCTTGATAAGTATGGGAATAACGGCTACAATCTGGACCAAAAGTTTCGACGACAACGCCAACATCAAGCTTAACCAGAACCTGGACAATGGCTGCAATTTGCACACAGATGTTGACTACCACTTTCAAAACGGCGCTGATGTCGATGGAAGCACAGACATCGAGAACAACTTTGAGGGCAGCACAGATATTCTAGGGAGAGGTAAGAGTACAGAAATCATGCAGCAAAGGACTTACAATAATCAAGTCGACGACAACCTTGAGAGCAACGTTGATATCGATGTCGATGGTGCCATTAGCATCTTTACATTTGTCTGCAGCACCTCCAACAATTACTTCAATTTTAGCCACGATGTCGACCAAGGCGTTAACGTCGACATCAGGCTTAGCAGTATCCACTGAGAACGATAAATCAAGGTTTTGAAACAAAACAGGGAAAAACTTTATATACCTAACTGGCTCGTAAGGGATGCAACTGCAGAGCTGGCACTCGTCAAGATATCGTCAAGAGAAGAAGTGTCTCGGATGACAGAATGGCCTAACGGGGCTATGAGGAGCAACCTATACAATTACACATCAGAAGGGAGGAAACCAGTCATAAAGCATTTGGACACATACAGTGTCTAAGACATTCGTGACATCGGAAGTGGGAGGGACGGCAGGTAAGGCTGATGCAACAGCTGAGAAGGCGAGAGAAGCAAAAGCGACGATGGCAGCAAAAGAACGCATTTTTAAAGACAAGGAACGTAAGGATGTCAAGAGGACGAGATGCAGGTGTTGAGAGCACGGGGCAATAGCTAGGGGAGAAGCTGAAGAGTTATGAAACTGGATGAGCAGCCTTAAATGTACGGACGAGAGCTGCAACCCTGAGCCTGGGACCATTCAAGATCATATCAGGAAGCCAGGATGTAGTGCAGTAATCGCCGATTAATTGAGCTAGATCTAAGGGTGAATAATTTGCAACACACCATTTAATCAGCCGACATCGGATATGATGAGTTCTGCACGAAACTTGATGTCGACCAATGCAGTACTTCTATTGGCTACTCGTGTGGACATTCAAATCTATGATTTTGCTCGTCTCGTCTCGAGTAAAAAAACAACTCGCCTGGTGGAATTCTTTGTTCAAATGCGGATAGGGATTTCTAAAATCCAGTAGATTAAGCATTCTAATCAGTAGTTAAATTCCCAGGGCAAAATTTAGCTTGGACGTTCGGCCCCTGAGGTGAAGAACGTAGACTCCGCCGATGACGAGCTGGGTAGTCTTCAGGATTTCATGCCTACGCCCAGTAAGTTTGAGTTCAGGATTCCAAAAACGTAAGCTACAAAAAAAAAGTTTGATGATCCGTTTGTCATAGCCGCTTATGCCCTTTCCCGTAAATTCTTATCAGCTTCTTGACTTCGGTATCACATGTTTGATGGCATCTAACCGGCCATGATGTGGGTGGTCATCGGGTGGCTTCCCGTACGCCGTCTGAGAAACGGCCTCAGCTCGCCGAGATGCCGAGCATGAATTTCGGGTTGTCTCAGAATTTTCCAGATCCCTATGAGATGTCACCCACTATGGATTCGTGAGACATAGTTGTCCTTGTTATTTGTGGATCCGAGGTAGTCCTGATAAATGGAATGAGAGTGAGGGATGATCATAATGAATCTGTTCAAGTTCTCAGAACTCAGGCTGACTCAAAAGGCAGCATCCTACAGATTTGTCGACTCTAGGTAGCGTTGTACGATTCGATAGACCTAACTTTCAGTTGTTGCGCCAAGGGTACGATTGACAGTTTAATTATGCCTAAAACGGTAGTCCCATCACTTGCCAACTACCAGCTGGATGAGAGCTTGTCCTCTCCAAATTCTTATTACTCGGTCTTGCGAACCCTCTCTACACGAGCCCAACTATGCGCTGCATCTCGAGGTGGCGGACTACATCAACAGCAAGAAAGCAAACAAGTGTGTCATCTGCATTTGTTTTGGAATTTCCTGACCAACAAAAATTCAAAGTCCTCGAGAGGCTGCAATGTTGATTGCCAGACTCGCAAACCACCGGAACCCACACATTGCCCTTCTTTCTCTCTCTCTCCTCCACACCCTCGTTCAGTCCTGTGGATATGCCTTTCCATCTCCAGATATCTACAAAGGAGTTTCTCAATGAGCTTGTCCGCCGCTTTCCTGAACGTCCTCCCCCATTTCCTAATCCTGTCATGACGCGCATCTTGGATCTGATTCATGGTTGGAAAGAGGGCATTTGCAGCGATTCAAGGTGGAAGGAAGATCTGGGAAATATCCGGGATATGCATCGGCTGTTGACATTCAAGGGTTATCGGTTCAGAGAACTTGGTCAACAGTCCTTGCCCCTTGATGCGCTGGTACGTTCAGGTGCAGCACTTCAATAAACTTCAATGTTATAATCCTTGCTTAGCAGAATATCAAGTCAGCAGAAGAGCTGGAGGAGGAGGATCGTGAAGCGCAGTCTGCCGAGCTTCAAGAACTCATCCGGCGGGGAACACCCCGAGACCTGGCTGCAGCTCAAGAACTCATGAAATCGCTGTCTGGTGCCAATCCTGATGCTAAACCCGATTATCGAGCGCAAGCACTTCACGAACTCAATAAACTCGAACAGAAGGTCATCCTTCTAAATGAGATGCTTGACAATGCCGACCAGTCGCAAGGGGCGCAACAATTCGTCTCAGGAGATGCTTACGACGTAAGTGCACTCAGTTGTTTGCATGCTGTGCTTGTTCACACCTGGTAATTGCATCATAGCAAGTGGCTTCTATCCTTAAGGCCGCACGTCCCAAAATACAAAAATGGATTAATGACGCTGAATCCGATGATTCCGTGTCACTGGATATGTTTCTCCAAATCAATGATCAAATTAACACCGTTCTTGGACGATATGACGCTTTCAAAAAAGGCGACTTTGCCGCAGCTGCAAATCCGATACCATCAGAACTCTCAACAAATATGCAAGCGGCCCCTCTGATTGATTTCGATGATGGAACTTTGGCAAGCGAGATGACAAGTGCTAATAGAGGGATTGATGATCTGACAGGCCTCTTTGCAACACCAGCACAACCGACCATCTCTCGCCAGCAAGCTTTCGGCAACAATGGCAGCACTCATTCACCTGCACCCGGAGCAGTATCGCTAGGCTCAAACCACAATATTAAATTTGGCAGTCTTCGCCTCGGTGGTGGAAGTGGGGCTTCATCACCTTTCCAGGCTAGACAAAGTGCGACACCGCCAGCTACTATCATGCTTCCAATGAGTCCATCCTCTGGTCGATCTACATTGAGTGCCTCACCGCCAATACCGAGTATGTTCGGAGGCATGAGTACGAGTATGATGACTGGTCAGAGGCCAAGTAGTCAGCCGCAGCCTCAGCAGGCTCAGGCTCAGACACAGAACAAGGATCCATTTGCAGATTTGGCAGGTTTATTCTAGGTTTCAGGGTTTTTTTCTAGTCAATAGGAATGGTGTTTTGTGGATCATGTAGCTTGGTTAATGCACAGTCAATGTATGACTAACCACATCAACAACCGTGTCAACACCGGGAAATTAATATCCACTCATTCGAATCTTCATACCTCTGATTACCTCAGTAAGATTTCTGCTGTATGTGGATAGTGTTTCAAGGTGAGGATCCCTGCGTGCTCAATACTGAGTGATACAATCAAGAAGTGCAACTTGAGACTGAACATAAGCGAACAAGCTATTCACTCTCGCTACGTCCTCTGAAGTCCCTATAGAGATTGTCTGCAACGACTATAAAAGTGTATCCTCACAGCCAAGAATTCCACTCCGATATCAAAGTGTGAAACCTATTACAGTCGGTTTGGTAGCGAAAAGATCGGATCGACATCGCGTTCTGGGAAAACAATGATAGTCAAAATTGAAAGGAGTAAAGCGGATCTTCTTCTGTTATGTCAGAAGTGAATATCCAATATTAATAGGGGTCATCCTGAATCATGAGCTAAGGGCTATCCTGAATCATGAACTAGAAGTCATCCTGAATCATGAACAGGTTAGAAAATGCCGACTTGCAGCATGACTATGTCACGGCTTTCTCCGTCTTCCGTGTCGTCTCTTCTGTGTCACGTCATACTTCCTCCTCATTCTCTCCGCGACATACCGATCCATTGTCAAATAGCGCCACTCCGTGGAACCTACTTCTCGTGGGAATACCAAGTCGTTCTAGCGATGGAAGCAGAGTTCGGAGATGTCCAGAAGCTCTAACATTGCTTTGTATCCGCGTGTAATGCTTTAGTAAAAAATTCATATGGTATGATATACTATCTATAGACGTGCTCCTTCTAGTAAAAGTCGAATTGCACGTTTCCGATCTACATTTGCATCAGAAGTATTCTCAGACCAAATTTTTCTAACGGTTTCAAATAGCTCAAGAAGCATCTCCATTGGGACCTCGGATCCTTCCATGAAATGTTCAAATCCCGGGGCACGAAGACTATACAGACGACCTTGCCTCAATGAATTCTTAGCCCAATCGATGGCTTGTGGTACGCGAATAGAATTATAAATATCTGCGATACGCGTGATGTGCTGCATTGGAGTTTGATAGGAAGCACGAGTTAGAAGGGATGCCAGGATGTAAGCGTCCTGCGTGGCATGGCAAATGAACTTCGGTAAAGAAATCACGATCAATCAATCAATTACCTCTATACCGACTGCTGCACCTGCACCAAGATGAGGAGCCATGGCATGGGCCTGCGTGTATGATATGAGCGCACACAATCCAGAGCATTCTCTATGACCTTACAGAATCACCAAGCAAAAACACTCTTTCCCTTGCAAAGATGTTGAGATGATTCAAAGCCTGCAAAGCCCATCTTGTTGGGTGAGGGATACACTGGCAATTGTGAGTGCAACCTTTTCCTGTTGAAAAGGTGGACATACATGTATAAGTGCTTGAAACTCCTCATCCCATCCGACGAAGCATTCCAAAAACTCCTCCTGTGTCACTTCTTGATTCCGCTGGCCATTCCATATAGTCCCTGCTTTTGTCTCATCGTGGACTGCGCCAACGACATTGATATATTTCCCTCCAGAAACTGCATATACCACACAGTGCTGATGTACTATTAGTGTCTTACAGGTTATCCAGTAAACAACCGTTCCCTCACCTTCCCCTTCCCAACGTACTGTGCATCGTGGTGTTGGTGAACTTGGATAGAAACCAGAGGACTCAGCACTTACCAGTATCCCAGGATGGTTTAAAGCTCTATGCCCCGGATAAACTTTTCTCAGTTCTTCCGCGTTGACGAGACCCCGGTAAATTAATGATCCAGTCCATGTGGGATCCAGAAACTCTTCATATTTCTCTGGGTTCGGCATCCGTGTAAGAAACAGTCGTCGAACTGTCGATTTAATTCCATCCGCGCCAATGAGTATATCACAACTTCTATTGATCTTGTTTTCAAAACAGAGTTTCAAAGAACCAGGAGAAAAGTTGGGAGGAGAGAACTCGTAATCAACCAGTTTATGGGAGAGATGGAGAGTGCAAGTACTGTTGATTGTTATACCAGAACCAGTCAAATGGAGATGTTGTAAGAGACTTCTCTGGAGGTCTGCCCTATGGATACGAAGGACCCCGCCTAGGTGCATGAAAAGGTCAGACGGACCCTTTAATCTGACGTATTTTGGACATACCATTTTTTATGATCTCCAAAATTTTGAATCCGTTCTTCTGGTCGGCTTTCCTGATCTCGAAAACCACCCCTTGAGATAGATGAGTATACAACCTCTTGCGAAAGTAATGGAACACAGCATACGAGGTTCATGGTCGGGATAATGATCGAAGAATGGGATCAATGTATCCCCTAGGCCAAGCTTTTTGAAGATCTCCCAGACCCGAGGCCACATAATGATACCAGCGCCAATCTCTGAAAGTTCCGAAGCAGAGTCGTAAATATCTATAGCGACTTTTTTTCCTGAGTCAAACGCATTGAGGGCTGCTGCTAGCGTGAGGCCGGCTAGACCTGCACCCCTGCACTAAGATCAGCAGCTGGACAAGATGTATCTACGACTCGACGTACACGATTGCTACCTGAATGCATTCTTGAGGTGGCATCAACTGAGACTTGATTATGAGTCATAAGAAGAGGAGATTGGGTCAAGTCTTTCGTGACTTTATACCGGTGCTAGCGCACTAGATCGTGTAGGAGTGATTTCATGTATTTTAATGGCTCTTGGATCCGGCCTGAAGTGAACTAGCGGAAGGTCATGAGTCTATCCAGATGTCCCCTTCAGAATGGTTATTCCAATTTGCCGAACCCTTGAAAATGTCATCGTCTCGTGACACTCTGGATGCTAATGTATTGGATTAGGCTGTATATTCTGATTCAAAAATATATCGTAGTCCATGGTAGTGTCAGAATACACTATAAATACATACAAGCACAAGGATTTCTGTCAAACCAGATCACGTGATCTGAATTGCAAAGAATGGCAGTAGAAGCAGAGAACAGATAGAGATAATATAAAAATAGCAAAATACTGATTGGAGCATTATCTAGGCTCTAGAAGCTCTTGTTGAAATGCCTATATTGTTACGATCCCACCACATGACCACCACGGCTCTACCTCATGCCTGCCACGACCCCACCTTATGTTGCCTAGAGTAGTATCGCATATAAGAGGAGGGAGTCTGTTAGTAGTTTTTTAACATCAGTCTGGTTAGAATATACCTTTTGTCTGAACACTGGGCATCAGAAATCTGTAACATATATGTCTTAGTCAATCAAACTTTGAGAAATCATTTATTTCTTTTTGAAAATATTGCCAGGGATGAGGATAGTGTAATGTCATATACTGGGTTAATATTTTATTATTATTTTTTCCTTTATTTTCATTTATTATTATTTAATCTCCTAATTATTTACTCCTAGATAATACTTCTGTATCATTCCTTTTACCATCACCATCCCCTGGGGTTATCTTGCCCCAGGGGTCATACTCTACCTAAAGCCTCTCACTAATATTATTATAATGCCACCTATCCATCTTACTTCTCATTGTTCTTCAGGGCAGCACACTTATGCATTTATTTCATGTACTGGAGATATAACTACCACAGCATGTTCTCTTTGTACTGCTCTTTACTGAGGCTGGAAGGGGACACCATCTGGGGGCTGAACTAATGGCTGGAAGGAATCCATTCTTGAAAAGAATCCTACAAACACTCTGTCACTGAACAACTATCAAGCTAGATGGTTCAGACAATAAAATAGTCTTTAGATAGATGGATTTGGAGTTGCTTATTAGAGAACTAGGTTTGTTGCCCTTTGGGTAAATGTCCCACCTGTGGATGAGAGTGTAAGGAGAAAGTGCAATCCTTAACTACTTTAATATTAGTGAAAAGAGCAGACTTAGAGTCAGAACAATGAATAGCCTAGGAGTTTCAATCAATATTGGAGTAAGATATTCTACTGTACATCCACTAGTATATATATCTACACTAGGCAGTCTGTGCATATTGCCAAGTAATCACATAACTCATACATTAATAACTACATTACCTTATAAGGCTACCTAGTACTAATAGAAAGATAAAAACCAAAGGAAAGGATTATGGAGAAGGCAGCTAAACAGATCACAGAGTGAATTAGATAATACTCATCTATACTGTGTATACTAAGCCCTCCTAGATATAACTATCAAAGTGTTCCTTTACAGAGAGTATCTGGTTTTGAACTCAATATTTCTGGACAGAAATGGATATAAAGGTTAAACTAAAACAGGTACTTTGACCAACAAGCCTACTGTCTAGTGAGATTCTTGGTATTGTAGAAGTAGATGAGATTCTTGTGGTTAGTAACTACATCAATAGGAACTAGAGTATTTTCAAGATAGTATCTCTATTTTTTAAATACTTCAAATATTGCATGGAGTTCCTTATCATAGATGCTATAATTCTGTTCTATAGAATTAAAAACTCAGAAGTAAAAGGCAATTAAATGCAATTTCTTTCCTATATAAGTTGACAAAACAGCTGTTAGTGCAGAGTCTGATGTGTCTGTCTCTAACATAATAGAAGAGTCAGTGCTACAATTGCACTATGGGCCAGTAGTCACATACTGTATGGTTTACCACTATACCAAAAGGACAATGTTAGCAAGGCTACTTGCTAATAAGGGTCCAGCTATTTATATAGTTCTTTGAACAGATATTTTGTTATACCTCTATATTACTATTTAGTAGTTACTTTTTGTAATGGTCAGAGTTCTAGTGTATCAATACTAGTACCTGGGTAAATGTCTTCTTCAACTTTTGGAAGGCCTATCTGTAGTCTGGGGACCAGTTCCAGGAAACTAATTTATGGGTTAGTTGGATAAAGAGGGTGACAATTCTTGAGTAACTATAGATAAAGTGTCTATAAAAGTTAGCAAAACCAAGAAATACTTGAATATCCTTCAAGTATCAGAACATAGGCCATTTCTGAATGATCAAGATCTTGCTGTTATCCATCTATACTCCATAGAGGCCTAGTATGAAACCTAGGAACTCTATCTTGTTGTAATAGAATATACACTTTTTGGACAATATATATAGCCCATTGGCATGAAGTCAACAAAGGACCTCCCTGATAGGTTTCCTATGCTCTGCAATGTTGTCTGAGTAGATTAATATATCATCTAAGTAAATCATAATATACATATCCAATATATCAGCAAATATTTTATTCATTAGATATTGAAATGCTGAAGGGACATTCATCAGTCCAAATAGTATCACTAGTCATTTGTAGGAGCTGTAGTGTGTATAAAAGGTAGTTTTCCATTTGTTATCTTTTGTGATTCTGATGAGATGATAAGTGCTATGAAGATCTATCTTAGAATAAACTCTAGCTCTCTTGGGGGTATTCAAGAGATCAGATACAAGGAAAATCAAATAGTGGTTCTTCTGAGTAATCTTGTTCAGCCCTTAGTAATCAACACATAAGTAAAAAGATCCATCTTTTTTCTTTACAAAAAGTACAGGTGCTCCACAAGATGACCTAAATAGTCAGATTAGACTAGTCTTAATACTCTCTTCTATGAAGTCTTATAGAGTACGTAACTCTGTAGACAATAATAAGTAGATAGAACCAAGAAGGGGAGGTTGAGCCATTTTTGATATAGATAGTAAGGTCATAGAAATAGTATGGAAGCAGTTGTTTGGCCTGATATTTATTAAAAACATTAGCAAACTCAAGATAATTATTAGAGACCTGGCTCATGCTTGTTTTGGTCTTTTCCATACTCATCAAATAGTTACAGAGAATGCCCAGATCTCTGATGGTAAGTTGGAATGCCAACAATCCTCTGGTCCTGCAAGCATAAGTGTAAGCTACTGTACTAATCAAGGATACTCCAGGTTTCTCTTAGGGAATGTTTGAGTCAACTAGAAACTCAGCTCTGGGACTAACAAATGGACAATTGGAGTTTGGCATGGGGTTACTGGAAACCTTGTATATATGTGCTTTTACATCTAACTTATTCAGTTTTCAGTTAACTACAGGTTTGATATATTGTAACCAGTTATAACCCAATACAACTTTGCAGGAGTCATCTAGGGTTATCACAAAAAAATCCCACAGGTACAATGAACCACAATCAAACTCAATTGGTAAGTTAACAGCCTGAGATACAAAATATTTACAGTACCATCTATTAGAGACAAAGATAGGAGAGAGATAGTTTGAGTTTTTAAGCCATAAGCCAGAATAAACACAGAACTTATAAAGCAATTAGATGAGTCCACCAGGTTTCTGAGGACCCCAGGAATGCTATATGAACACAAGATAACATATAAAGTCTTAGCGACTCCAGTTTTAGCAGCACCTAGCTTCAGTAGAGATTTTTGGATCTTAAGAAGACAGTTGTTCTCCTAGGAACTAGGAGAACTGCCACCTTATTTTTTGATGACTCTGGAAGCAAAGGAGAGAGGATCAATTAGAGCTCCATGAGCTTCTGCAGTCAACAAGTTTCTAGTAGCTTGTTTGGGATAGTTTCTAGCTAGATAATCTGACTATCTATAGTGCATACAGAAGCCCAATTCCAGGTAGCTATTGGTATTCAGCAGGGGTTAATTGCCCATCTGGCCCTAGGAGCAGTACTAGAGAAGATAATAACTGTATAAAAGCAAAGGTATTAAGAGAGGGTAGCCTGGATTTGTCTCTTGCTGACTACTTAACTGGGAAGTTTCTATCAGTGATTGTTAATTTGAGTAGATCAGATCTATTGCTTCTTGAGAAGTTCTGAAGAAATTTGACAAGTCAGAGTCTATTCTTCTCATCCTGGATATGCCTCCAGTAGTTGTTGTCAATTCTCATAACAGTCCTTTTTAAGCCCTCAAAGATAGACAAATTCTCTTTGCTGAAGTAGAGCTCATCATTTATTCTGGATAGTAAGGTGTCCTTCACCATCTTTCAAAGGGACTGATCATCCTATCTAATCTAGTTTTGGTACTTTATGAAGTAAATGAAATAGTTCACTGCCTTTTAATCAGCTGGAAAGAGAATTACAATGATTATATTCTTGTTGTTGTCTTCTAGAGAGTAGGATCTAAAGATATTAGACAGTTTTTATACAAACACTGACCAGTCTTCTAGGAAATTAAGAGGCTGGAAGAAATTAGGTTCATTAATATAGGGTTTAAAGTAGTCAAGGGCTATATCCCTAAAATAAGAAATTACAAAGTATATTTTTTCTGAGTTCTTAATGGATTCATTCTTATAGGCCCTGAAGTAAATTTGGCACTGGAAAATGAATGCTCAGAAGTCATCAGCTGTTCCTCCACTGAAGGTATTTGGTTTATGAATGCTTTTGTGTTTTCTCTAGTAGCATGGTTTGGGTTGTTGGACTAAAGCCAATAATAGTGAGCATAGGTCTAGGTTTTCCAAATCTAAGAGCAGTCCCTGGTTCGATAACAGATCAGGTTCAGAAGGTAGGGCTAGAACTATTTCAGGTTTAGTTGCTCTTTCTAGTAGAATTTTCTCTTCTATTTCTCCCAATAGTTTCTACAAGGCTCAAAGTTGATTACATGCTTGGATAGCTATGAAGGGGTGTTTGACTGGGGTAGAGAATAGTTTATGGGGAGGTCCAGAGTACAAGCCATCACAATAGACTTAGTGGTCAGTTCTGGAGTCTGGAAGAAAAGAGTTTCTAAGAGGATTGGATATCTGGTCTAATACTCAGTCTAGTTCTACTGTCAAGCCAGATAGTTTAGACAATAAAATGGCCTTCAGATAGATGAATTTAGAGTTGCTTATTAGAGAACTAGACTGAAGAAGGTAATATAGAATAATTGCAAGGTAATTAAGTACTATAAAGTTTTTTAGAAGATACCATACAGTAGCAAGGTATTAATTATATAATAACTAATGAATTTCAGAATAGATAGAAAAGGTATAGAGGATTGGTGACAGAGATTACATGAGGGTACAAGTATGATAACAACACCCATATAGAAGAGCTTCCTATAGCTTACCACAAATACATGTGTTTCTCTACAAAATCTGGATATTACCTTTGGGAAGTATATTAGGGCATAGTAGGTACAATAATGAACTGATTTGAGCTCTCTCTCAGAATAGAATGTTAAGACTCTAGACTACAAGGGTGAATATATACTTTAACCTTAAGCCTATATCAATACTTGATATCTCTTTACTCCTCTACAAAGGGTCTAGTTAAGGTTTTCAGAAAAGTTATATTAAAAGGATGAATATTGAGGCTTTTAGTCACACTCTATAAGTTAGTCCAAAGACTAGAGAGAATATGGAGTTCCAAGAGAAGTAGGTTTTCAGATGAACCACAGAAAGAGATAACTTGTTGTTTTTTTCTTTTTCTGGATTGTATTTATTCTAACTAGTGACATCACAGGAACTACTATTCTAAGTACTAGTAAGTAACAATGAGTGACTAGTTGAGTTAGAGTCTATAAATGGGTTAGTCCAAGGTTTCTTTATTTATCCTAAAGTTCATAACTATTATGAGGTTTGTCTATAATTACTCTAAGATTTATCTAATATTTTTCCTGCAGTCCAATATCTATAATTAGTCCAGTCAAGTCTGAAGTCCAACCTAATCTTGATGTACTAACACATTATCCATTGTATCATTTTTATTTTTCTTATTTCTTATCACTATTATTTCTTCTACCATCTACTCATTATCAGTCCAGGGCTAATAATAGTTGTAATCCCAATGTAATTCCATAACATGTGGTAGCAGACCTTATAGTATGTATTGTAAGCATATCTTTTAAGTACCAACTATGTAGTAGCCTGGGCAGCAAAGAATAAGAAAACTATACTAAATAATAGACTCTTTACCTTCAAATATTTGCCTTCTGAAAACATTTATTTACCTAAAGATCTCTCCATCCCTTCTATTTGTGATATCTATCACCCTACTCTAGCCTTTAGCCTCTGCTATAGAACTTGATCATCATAGAACAATTCCATTGGGATCAGATAATAGACACTAAAATGAGTACTCTAGTCAAACCCCTTTTCAAGGGTACCAATGACTCTCTCAGGAGCATTCTATGTTATAGAATTGCATTGGGATTATGATTATTATCAATCCTGGACTGATAATGAGTAGATGGTAGAAGAAATAATAGTGATAAGAAATAAGAAAAATAAAAATGATACAATGGATAATGTGTTAGTACATCAAGATTAGGTTGGACTTCAGACTTGACTGGACTAATTATAGATATTGGACTGCAGGAAAAATATTAGATAAATCTTAGAGTAATTATAGACAAACCTCATAATAGTTATGAACTTTAGGATAAATAAAGAAACCTTGGACTAACCCATTTATAGACTCTAACTCAACTAGTCACTCATTGTTACTTACTAGTACTTAGAATAGTAGTTCCTGTGATGTCACTAGTTAGAATAAATACAATCCAGAAAAAGAAAAAAACAACAAGTTATCTCTTTCTGTGGTTCATCTGAAAACCTACTTCTCTTGGAACTCCATATTCTCTCTAGTCTTTGGACTAACTTATAGAGTGTGACTAAAAGCCTCAATATTCATCCTTTTAATATAACTTTTCTGAAAACCTTAACTAGACCCTTTGTAGAGGAGTAAAGAGATATCAAGTATTGATATAGGCTTAAGGTTAAAGTATATATTCACCCTTGTAGTCTAGAGTCTTAATATTATACCTCCAATTATCTCTTGCTCATTTGTATCTAGAGTAGTTGGCTTTATAATCAATGATTCAAAATAATAATAATAATAATAATAATAATAATAATACTTCTATATAATTGTAGTATAGACTAGTTCTCTTCTATTCTAAATATAGTATATATACAGAGTAAATATATTATTAGTCTGTAGATTAACATCTACTTGTCCTGTAGATTAACATCTACTTGTTCTATTCTTGTTACTACTCTGTAAGGGGACCACACTAAAGTCCACTTCTGATGCACTAGTAGTAGTCTACTAGAGTGATCCTGCACTAATTAAATAACAATTACTTAACATTTAATTAATTGCCTTTTCTCTGTATTTCTGACCCTGACTGCTAAGATGTTCTATAACTAGAGAAATTGTATATAGTATAGATTATCCCTCTAGGAGCCTTATTCTATTCTCTAAGAAATCTCCTGGAGGTAAGTTGTAATGTACTCTAGACTTTATATATAAACTGAGGAATCTCCCAGAGTTGCTCTGCTCTGATCACCCTTACTATCATAAATGGCCACTTACTAATCTGTGATTTGCTGATTTGGTAATCAAAAGACTTGAAAAAGTGAAGTTAAATAAGTAATAAAAGATATTATTAAGTCTAAGATTTATTCTTAGATATAGAGTTCTTAAATACATGATTATAGTAGTCTATACACCAGGATAGACTACTACATGATTACTACCTATTGTTCTATATATAGAAGTGCTATTGTTCTTGAAATAGAGATAATCTAACTGTCTTAGGGTAGTTCTTTGTTCTATTCAAGAATAGATAATAATCTATAAATAATAGATCAGTGTCATGTGCAAACATTGAGGACCTTCTATCTCTATAGAATCCACTAAGTTATTAGGAGATCAGTCAGTGACCATGAAGGTACCAAATACTAAATTACTAATATCTTAAAAACTACTAGATATAATTGTTTGTTTTAATATGTACTGTAAAGCTCTCTCTAATATGCTTCTTTTTACAATAAATAGACCCCAAGACAATAAAATTCCATGGAGATTGTTATAAGACCCCCAAAAGAGAAAGAGTTTTCTGTATATTTGAACATTTAATCAGAAATCTCAAGTCATACAATGGAGTTGAGATATAAATAGCATGGGAACTTGGGAAATCAAGTCACATGACAAGGTCAGGTGATCATAGAACATTCTAGAACAACATGTGATCATGGACTAATAGTAGTACAGCTACTGTAAAGTAGTATAAGTAGTAGCCCAATCCAACAAAGAACTCTATTGAGTTCTTCTTGAACATCTATCAAGGGTGATTGCTAAGGATATTCACTGTCTATCAATAACAGAGATAGAAGATCCTCAATATTTGTATATAACACAGATGTTATTGATAGACAGTGAATGTCCTTAGTGATCACCCTAGGTGAATGTTCAAGAAGAACTCAATAGAGTTCTTTATTGGATTGATCTTCTACTTATACTACTTTTATAGTGGCTGTACTACTAGTCCATAATCACATGCCCTTCCAGAATGTTCCATAGTCACTTGACCTTGTCACATGACTTTAGTTCCCATACTATCTATATCTCAACCCCATTGTATATCTTGAGGTTTTGAATCAAGTATTCAAATGCTTAGGAAACTATTCCCTTTTTAAGGCTCTTATAACAACAGATCTATTACCTATAGATAATCATCTGTCCTTGAATAGAACAAAGGACTATCCTAAAACAGTTAGGTTATCTCTATTTCAAGAATAATAGCACTATCATATATAGAATAATAGATAGTAAACATGTGATAGTCTGTCCTAGTGCACAGACTATTTCATTTCTATATATAATAACTCTGTCTGAGGATTAGACCTTAGACTTAACAACATCTTTTGCTACTTGTCTAACTTCACTTTTTTGAGTCTTTTGATTATCAAATCACCTAATCACAAATCAGTAAGTGGCTATTTGTGATATGGACCTCTACTTAGTTATTTTAACAATAACTCTATAGCAACTTAGCCTGAGATGACTTAATCGTCCTCCTAGTCTGAGTTGACAAGGAGAACTCAATAGAGTTCTCATTCATTTGCTGTATACTACTTATACACATTCTGTATTTACTCCTATTTATAAAGTTCTGCATGTCTCCTTTGAGTCATCCCCTCTTATGTCCATTGATTTCCTAATTAAAATAAAAGAAAAAGGAAAAGAAAATAAATAATAACTTAGTTATTTGGCCAAGTCATAACACCACCCCCCTCTCAAGGTTCCTTGTCCTAAGGATTTCTTCACAGTTTGTTGTAGGGATCAACCATGTTTCCTATTTCATTATTATCTTCCTCTGTCTACTCCTTTATTTCCAAATTTTTTGTTTGATCTCTTCTTCCTTTATCATTTCCATCATTCTTTGTCCTCTTTCCCTTCCCCCTTTCCATCTCCTCCAGTTTCTTTCCAACCTTGCCCAGTATTCTTTGTTGTACCTCTTATCCAACCATCCAAATAGTTTTCTCGCTGTGAATCTTCCTGGTAATTCCCCCCTCCAGAATGTCCCTTCTTCTTTTTCCTATCTTCTAATGTTCTCCATGTCCCTTCTGTATTCTCTTTTATACTCCTCTATTGCTTCCTTGGCATTTTCCAGGTTTTCTTTTTCTTCCCAGATATCTGATTCTGCCATAAACCCCTTCCATCATACCAGATACTTATCTTTTTCTCTAATCTGTTGCTTATTCAATATCCTCTCAACTTCCCATTTTTCTTCTTCCTCAATTATGACTGGAGCGGGTTGCTCCTTTCTCTGTCCCTCTATCTGCCCTACATATCTTTGTATTCTGCTAACATTAACTACCAAGTGTATTTTTACTGTGCTGGGTAGTTCCAATTCTACTGCATTTGATGATATGATCTTCTTTATCCTGTAAGGACCTACAAATCTTTCCGTCAATTTCTCTGTCCTCCTTCCAGTCATCTGATATTTCAGATCCTTAATACTTAGCATTACTAAGTCTCCTACTTTATACTCATCGACTTCTGCTCTCTTTCTATCCACATACTTCTTCATTTCCTCCTGTGCTTTCCCTAAAGCTGCCTTAGCCTCTTTCTGAATTTCCTTTATTTTCACTACAAATTTCTCTGCTCCTTTGTACTTCCTCTTCTTTCTTACCTCAAATCCCATCCTAGGATCTTGCCCATAATTTGCCTTAAAAGGCAATGTCTTTGTACTTGAATGCACCTTATTGTTGTAGGTGAACTCTGCCATTCCCAACCAGTCTGGCCACTGTTCTTGTTGGTGGTCAATGAACATTCTTAAGTACTGTTCTAATTCCTAGTTAACCCTCTCCATTTGGCTATCTGTCTGAGGGTGGAATGCCATTGATATTTTGCTCTCGATCCCTAGCATTTGATTCAACTCCCTTATTAATCCTGCCACGAACTGGGGTCCCCTATCTAATATGATGCTTTCAGGCAGACCATGTAACTTCTATACATTGTCTCTAAACAACCTTGCTAATCCCTCTGCCAATGTTTTCTCTGTAGTTGGTATAAAATGGACCATCTTTGTTAGCCGATTCACTACTACTAGAATGCTATTGTATCCCTGCGCTAAAGGCAGCTTAGTGATAAAGTCTGCTGATATATGCATCCATGGTTTTTCTGGAATTGAGTTTGGCATTAATTTTCCTACCGGTTGTTCTGTATGGTTTTTATTGCGCTAGCAAGCATCACACCCTTCTACATATCATTTCACTTCTTTAGTAATCCCTAGCCACCAAAAGTTTTGAGTGACCAGCTCTACCATCTTCCACTGTCCTCCATGTCCTTCTACTGGTGTATCATAATGTAGCCTGATAATTTCTGCCCTTAACTTATCATCTTTTGGCACATACACTTTTCTCTCTTTATACATGATGTCATCTACCTCTCTTCATTCTTCATTTCTTAACATCTTTACCCCTGTTCTCTTCATTTTCTCTACTGCTTTTACTACCTCATTGTCTTTTACTTTTGACTTTCTAACTTTCTCTAGTAGATCTACTCCCTTCACTATTATTTCCACTGTCTCTGTTTTCCTTACTTCCAGCCACTCTGGTTTTACCAACCTCTGGTCCTCATTGTCTTTCTCTACTCCCACTTTCCAGTCCGGTCTTCTGCTTAGACTATCTGCTTTCCCCATCTTACTTCCTAGAACATGCTTCAGTGTAAAATTAAATCTTGACAGGTGTAAAGCCCATCTTGCTTGTCTCCTATTTAACTTTTGCGCTTTCATAAAGTACTCGAGATTCTTATGATCAGTCCAAATCTCAAATTTAATTGCTGCTCCTTCCAGGAAATACCTCCATACTTCTAAACATCTAATGACTGCCAACATCTCCTTGTCATGTATCTCGTAGTTTCTTTCTGTATCACTGAGAGACTTGGAAATGAAGGTGACTGGTCTCTACATTTCATCTGAGCACTTCATTGATAGTACTCCCCCAGTAGCGTAATTTAATACATCAGCTTCTACTCTGAATTCCTTATCTAAGTCTGGTGCTGCTAATACTGGTTTTGTTGTGAACACCCTTTTGAGTTCATCAAATGCTTTCTGCTGTTCCACTCCCCACTGCCACTTTATATCTTTTCTTGTCAGCATGTTTATAGGCCTTGCTACTCGAGTGAAATCTTTGATAAACCTCCTATAATAGTTTGCGAGGCCCAAGAATTTCCTGACATCTTTCACATTTTTTGGCTCTGGCTAACTGAGTACTCCATCTACTTTCTCTTCCTCCATTTCGATTCTATTAGGTCCTATTACTACTCCCAGGAACCCAATTTTCCTCACTTTCCATATGCATTTCTCCAGCTTAATATACAAGTCATTTTCTTCTAGCCTCCTCAGTATTTCTTCCACAATCTCATCATGTCCTTTCTCTGTTTCTGTCCCTACTAGTACATCATCTACAAATGCAGTAACTTTTCCTTTATTAATCAAGTTCCTCAGAATTTCATTCATCATTGCCTGGAATGTAGCTAGCAAATTCGTCATTCCAAAGAACATAACTGTTGGCTTGAAGGATCCTATATGCATTGTAAATGCTTCCTTCCACTCATCTCCTTCTTTTATCCTTATGTTATTGAACCCCTACCTCAGATCTATTTTAGTGAACATCTTCTTGCTACCCATATTGTTGATTAGCTCCGTAATTAGTGGTAGTAGGTAGTTATTTTTCACTGTCTGGTCATTTAGGTTACGGTAGTCCATTACCATCCACTTACTCCCATCCTTTTTGCCCACAAAGAAGACTGGTGATGTTTGAGGGGATTTTGATGGTCTGATATACCCCTTTCTCAGTTGATCTTCTATGAAGTTCTAGACCTCTTCTCTCTCATTTTTGGATAGGGGATAGATTCTTCCCTTCTGTGGTTTGAACATTTCCTTGAGGTCAATAGCATGGTCCCAAACTTTTCTAGTTGGCATTCTTTCTGACTCTACTTTTCCAAACACCTTCCTCCATTTCAGAAATTTCCTTGGGACCAACTCTTCAATTTTCCTGTGGTCCTCTTCGATTTCCTCTTCTTTTCCCCAATTTTCCTTGTCATCAATTGCCCATCTGACAATCTTTTCTTCCTCTAGGGTTGCTACCCTTTTTCCTTTCTTGACTCCCCTTGATCTTGTTCTACTATATAACAGTGGGCATCTTGTCATTTTTACTTCTCTAGTTTCCCAATTGATCTCCAGGTTATGTGCCTGTAATCATGGCATCCCCAGTATTACTTCTGTTTTTCCTAAGTTGCATACGTCTATCCTCATTCTTTCTACATGACCCTTGTAGTATATATTTGCTTCTACCTGATGTGTAATAGCTCCTCTACTGTTGTTTGTTCTATCCACATTTCTGACCATTATAGGTCTCTCTAGCTTCTGCGGCATAAACCCATGTCTTGCTGCTGTCCTCTTATCCATGAACATCCCCGTTGTGCCACTATCCAAGAGCGCTTTTACTGTAACACCCTTATGAGTGTCTAGCTTTTCTATCCCAATATTCAACTACACTTCTTTCAGCATTTTGAAGGTTTGTCTGACTTCCTTTTGTTTACCCTTCTCTTTTGCTGTACCTTCTGGGACTTCTCCCCATATGCCACTCTGCTGCGCCTTTCCCCTCTTGGGGTGTGCTGCTTCTGTTTCCTTCCTTTTCTGACATCCACACTACTTCTACCTGTCTGAAATCACCCCCTGTCCCCTATTTTTCTCCACCTGGCATCCTTTCTGTCCACACCTTTCACACTCCACATATGATACTATCAACTCCTTTGTATACCACCCTAGCTCTAACAGGTATGCCTCATCTAGAATGCCCTTTCCACAGTGCTCTTGTGCCTTTTGTTGTAAGACATGTGCCAGACTCCTCCTCCACTCCTTTTTCTGCACCTTTGGTAGCATGGCCACACATGCCGCCCCTTCTACCACTTGCAACTTCTTTTCTCCTTTCCAAAGAGAACACTCTCTGCACTTGTGTCCCTCCACACTTAAAACATTTTACTTTCACCATCTCCTGCTTCCTTATCACCTTCTCCTTCATATTACACTGCATCACCCTACTTGACAACACTTCAAATTTATTTTGGGAAATGGTTCCCCTCTTCTCCTTTTCTTTCTTATTCCTGCAATTTCGGGCCAGGTGCCCGAACCCTTTGCAATTCCAACATTCTCGTTCTTTCTTTCCTTCTAATTTTGCCTTTAATGAAGTAAGAGCATGCTTTTGTTTGAGTAAGTTGCTCATTAATGAGTTGTATTGTTACAAAGATATGGTGCTACGTCTCTACAAGGGTATAGAAGTAATGTTGATTCTTGCTAATTACCACTATGTCTGCTGGGGCACAAGATCTTCACCCAGCCAGGTGCCTACTGCCCTACTAACTACTGCCTTAATAATAGGGTTAAACTATCACCTCAAGGAGAGGATCTCTACTACAGATGGCCTTCTAGAAGTAACCATCACTCCTCTACATATACTACTCACAATGGAGTGCAGCACAAGGTTTCTACTAAGAAAACAGTAACTAATAACACTACCTAGTTATAAGGTCAGGTCTAGAACACGATGCCTGGGTTTGGTACCGCATCTCCATCTGCAGTCCCTAACTGACTACAAAGTCCCCTTAAGCCAAGGGCCTAGCTATATATAGAGATAGCTAGTGATCGTGATGACCACCGGCCAAGGGTTGATTTATATGAGAGTAAGAGTGAGCAAGGTCCAAGATGGACAGTGCTCAAGAAGTGGATATTGAGTTCTAGTGTAGTGACTTAGCCTGAGATGACTTAATCACCCTTCTAGTCTGAGTTGACAAGGAGAACTCAATAGAGTTCTCATTTATTTGCTGTACACTACTTATACACATTCTGTATTTACTTCTATTTATAAAGTTCTGCATGTCTCCTTTGAGTCATTCCCTCTCATGTCCATTGATTTCCTAATTAAAATAAAAGAAAAAGGAAAAGAAAATAAATAATGACTTAGTCATTTGGCCAAGTCATAACAAACTCCTTAACTTCAAAATTGATGATCACCTGTGATAGAAGATTGGGGCACAACACATAAGTTGAAACCAAGGTTGTTTCACAATAGTTGTCTCTGAACTCCTTGCTCCTTGATTACCATATCTTAGAGTATATGTATATTTCTTTTTCTCATTCAACTAGTACTTCTTCTCCTTAACATAATTGATTTTAGAGTTACCTTTACTAGTACTCTCTTACTCTACTCTGCATTCCTGACAAACTGGCAATTTAGGGTAGAGATGTAAATTATTTAAACCTTAGCAGGTAACCCCTAAGATGTTATTTTATGATAATCTGACTTTCACTTGCATTTGTGTATATAGGACTCTATAGTGTATCTGTAGTGTATCCTATACACTACTGTGGAATGTGATAAAGCACCACATTATGAACTTTTGATATGAAAAAATATAGTTCTAGCTTTAAATAAATTCTCTTGTGAAAATACCATCAATGATCTCATGGATTTTATTCAGAATTTAATATTCATTATTTTTCCATGATTTATATATCTTTCAAATTCGACTGCGTGCTCTTCGACCCCCCATGTCCAGATACTCCTCGCAGTGTATGAGCCTTTCAGAGCTCAAGTCGTAGCTAGGAGAAATGTGCAGCTAGGAGAAATTCTATGAATATGTCTTATATCCTGACTTTCAACGACTTCTAAGAAAGGAGAACAGCTTTAGGAGTAGCCTAGCGGGACTTCATCGAATGTCTATATAAACAGGGCTCTCACTTGCTGTTACCCCAGCATCGTTGTCAATTTCATGATGTTCTCCTCGGTCCCCTTATCCGTTCTCTCTGCCCTGTTCCCCGTCGTGCTCGCCCAGAGCTCTGGATCTGGTTTTAGCCCCGACTCCGGCTCATACGTGGCTGGTCTCGTCGACCACTTAAATGGCCTCGGATACACCGAAGCCGCGAGCGTGCTCACCAAGGCTAATAGCACGACTTTCGGACAGCAGTGGTTATCAGGGCTGCCAAACGGAAATTACACTGCTTTCGTGCCTGATAATGCGGCCTGTAAATATCTATATCTTCCGGCATTTCAATGCAATTGGAGGCTGATTTTTCTTTCAGTTCAGAATCTGTCGATGGAAGTTTCTGGCAACGATGAGTTATTGTCGCAGTATCTGTCGTATCATTTCGTCCATGGAAACTTTCTCAACTCTACCGCTGCTTCGGCTGGTGGTGGAGGTGGAGGTGGTGGAATGACTTCAACGTTCAGCCAATCTGGCCAATCATCTTCCAGCTCGGCTTTTGCTTCACAGACTCTCCTTGCGAGGGCCCGACGTCAAAACAGTGGTGGTGACCCCTCCGCTGGGCAGTCAATGACCCCAGTGCTGATGAGTGGGATCTATCCTAACGATACGATTGGTCGTACCCTCCTTAATTCCCCAGATCTTGTAATGCTTGAAGGAAATAAGTCCCAGGTTCTTGCTTGGACAAGGTTGAATGAGACTGGCAACGTTACCCTTCTCGATCAAGCGTGCGTTTATTTTCATCATCTTCATTTCCTAGTTCTGACAATGACTTTTGTAGGGATATCATTGTCTCGAATTCCTCGTCCTACCAAAATCTATTCATCAATGCGATCAATGGAATTATTCAACCTCCCGGCAACCTGTCCCAGGCACTTTCTGCGGTCAACGCGACGTCGTTCTTGAGTCTTGCTCAACAGGCAAATGTTACAAGCTCCAGCGGGGACAACGTCACTGTTCTTGACGCTTTATCCTCACTGCGCGGTTTCACTCTCTTCGTCCCTAGTAATGACGCCATCCAGAATGCCTCATCAACGTTCAGCGGTCTCCAGAACAATGGAACGGCGGTTATGGCTCTTCTCGGTAACCATGTGAGCTTTGCTTGCTTATTGTCAGATTACGACTGACCCATTTGACAGTAATTAATGGGACTACCGTCTATTCACCGGACATTCGAAATGCTACCGCTGAGGGCTCCTCTACCAACTTCATAACTGCTGCTGGCGAACAACTCACTGTCACTTCTAATGGCACTAGTGGTTTGGTCGTTCAGAATCAGAATGATAGCAGTGCCCAGATTGTTCGTCCTGATATCCTTCTCGCGAATGGTGTCTTCCACATTATCAATAACGTTCTTGTGGAGACCGACAGCAATCCTTCACAAGCAAGTTCCGCGTGAGTCTGAATCATTATAACATCCAGCTTTCAAGTGACAATCTATGTTTTAGTGTAATGTCTGCCTCATCTGTTGCTACTGCCCAAAGCTCAACGGACACCCTCCCAATCGGAGGTAGTTTCGTTACTCTGACCTCGGGTAGCATGTCCCAGAGCCAGAGCGCAAGCTCATCATCATCTGAATTCCAGTCAGCTTCGTCGACGTTCAGCGACAGCTCGGTCAGTGCGTCACAGACTGGATCATCTTCTGCCTTCGTCGATGGCTCAACGCAGCTCCGAGCAACCAATGGCTCCCCAACTGTGCTTGGTTCTCCCCTGTTGGTATCTGTGTTAGGAGCGTTGCTCTGGACCTTTGGCTTGTAATTATGCCACTGTTCCTCTTTTCTGTGTCGCATAGATCCTGTAAAAATAGATATCTTAATAGTATTCTTCATTGGATCATCCTATTTCCTCTGCCGCCTCAATTTGCTATGTACAACTACCAAATGACATAGACAGAACTCACAAAATGCTACATCAAGTTATCAAGTTATTGAGTTGCAGATAAAGCTGTATTTCCGGTCTTGCTGGTGATCTGTTGTCCTCTTGTACGCGAGAGATGTGCACAGTGAATCAGGGTGAATAAGAGATGAATTGAGGTCACTAAGGCCGGTCCAAGGGTGCTTTAGCTACTTTGAACATAGTTGACAATGGTTGTTTCATCTTCGTCAATTTTCCTATCACGAAAAAATTCTCTTTAGTCATAGTATCCACACTATAGAGAATTGTACCCACCTCTTGCTGAAGTCCAACTCATTTTGTTTGGGCTTCAGGTGCTGACCTGTGAATCAAGTTTCAGTTGCACATTCTTAGTCTTGCCCTGCCTTCTTGTTGAAAATAATATATAGAGGTGTGGCTGCTATAGCAGCATAGTGCAGTGGCTGAGCAACTTGCTACACACTCACAAGGTATACACCTGTTTAAATCTTTCAAAGGTTGGTGGGTTGTGGTCTTGATAGTAAGGTAGGAAATAGAGATAAGCAAGATTTGTGGGGTTTATAGTGGATATTGTGTTAGAGGAACCTTTGGTACAAAGTACTTGGGTTAGCATTCTAGTAAGAGAATGCCCCTCTTTTATACATTTACTGAAAGACATGAGTCATGTAGATTACATCCTACTGAGTCAGTATTTACTAAGAGCTTTACTAAGGATTTCATTTAACTAATGACTCAAAACTCATCTGACCTTTCCTGAGTCAGATTTCCATGTGCTCATCTCTCTATGATTTGTTCATAATATTAACTAGGGCTTAGGGTAACATTAAGCTATGTTCCATGAAGGTCTATAAAGGCCTATGGATGTTTAGCTGACATTATACCCAAGACCCATGCCTAAATATAGAGAGATTTTCCTCATCAATTAGTTTATCTATTAGTATGTGAGAACAGGGTGGGAATTGATGAGAATGATGAGGATTTTGATGAATTGCATAACTGCTGAGTTTCAAAACTTTTCCTATCTCCTACACTCCTGTGAAAACTGACTAAGCAGTTACTGTAACATCATACTCACAACACACTTTAATTCTACAAAATTCCACAAAATTCAAATAAATTCATTAAAAATTAGAAAAAACTACAGAAAAGTAAAATAAAATTGGAAGAAACTGCACCTGTCCCCAAGTTTTTTTCAGCATACTTTTTTCACTCAAAAATTCAAATCAATTTATTAAAAATGGAAAGAAACTGCAGAAAATTAGGGAGCATAGTACACTGCAGAAAAGACTACTATACACTATTGGAGGAATGAAGTATAGCAAACTGTAAACTGTTGGAGGAAAATAGTATAGTGGACTGTAGACAATACTACTGCAAGTTATTGGAAAAAGGAAGTATAGCAAACTAGAAACTGTTGGAGAAAAGTAGTATAGTGCACTGTAGACAATACTACTGACTATACACACTGCAGACAACACTACTAGAGGAAGGAAGTATAGCACACTGTAGACAATACTAAAACTGTTGAAGGAAGGGAGTGCAGCAACCTGATAGACAATACTACATACTATTATACAGACTGTTGGAAGCAGGGAGCATAGTGATCTGCCAGACAACACAATGTCAACTTGACTCAGAATTAGTAGAGGGTTCAAGTTGGGCTGGAGGCCCAGATGAAAACCTTATCACTAATCTGCTGAGAACATCAAATTCTAAATAATCCTTGGAATAGTTACTATTATCCTGGGCTGTTCACACATATATGTGGCTAATTCATTTACCACTGATATGGTGTACATAGCCTTATAGTTTATGATAATTAATAGTAATTAAATTCCCAGGAATATTGATATATTTAATGGTGTCTAATAGCAAGCTACTAGGACATTAAATATATATTTAGAATTTTCTCAACACTTCTCTAGAAAGGTTACAGAGCAGATGGATATATCTAGTGGTTGTATACAGAAGAGTAGATATAGTAATAAAGTAGAATGGAAACAAAAATAAGAGATATATAGATGATGAACTGAATATTACAGTTACCAGACATAAACTTTAACATCTCCCAAGTATTGAAATGAACTGGTACATAGCATGCTTATATTTTCTCTATCCAACATTATTATTCCACTCACTCCTGTCTATCCTATATCATTCTGATAGAATGTTATAGACTTACACTAGGACTATGAGTCCTACAAGCCCTGAAGTGATAATGGTTAGCAATGACTAACAAGGTTAATGAAGATAAGATAATCAATGTTGTATCAATGCATAAATACCTTTCTTTATAGCTTCTGGAAAAAAATTTATGACAAATATTTGAAGAGCTACATCTATACAGTGAAGTATATATACTTTATTGATGACTAATATCTACATTTGTCAGATAGTATCTAGAGTAGTATAGAGGCAGGAATAAACAGGAATAAATACTATAAATAAATGAAAATACACTCTAGGGTCCAGAAAGTGAACACAAGTAGGGCCTACCAAGGATAATCCTAGGGTAAGTCAGTGACTTGTTATGAGCCATCTTGACTATAATAACTTTTATTTCTTTTTCTTCTCTTTTGCTTTTCATTTCATTAAGTAATAAGAGATCACATAATAAGTCACATTTGTTACAATGTATCACAGGAATGTGACAAATTGGTCACAAGATCAGTTATATGTTAGTCATATAACTAAGGAACATTCTAATAGATTTCATTAGGGTTAGATATAGCATAAACCAAGTATAAAAGGTATGAGTAGTGGCCAAAATCTAAGAAAAACTCTGTTGAGTTTTCTTTGTTTATCCTGAATAAAGACAATTCAGTCCTAGGGTTAGCATAGCCTATTGAATTGTCATATACCAAAAATTCAGTATTATTTATTATTTATATTCATTTTCATTTTATTTTCTTTATAATTTCCACTCCTAAACTCCTAATTCATCTACTCCTATAGGATCATGATATAGACTAAAAACACTTGTACCACCACTCTTATTCTAAGATTGGTATGAGTACTCTACCAGTATATCATAATTCCTTAGTTCATAGATTAAAGTCACAAAGTCATTCTCTTGTAGTGCTCTTTCCCTTTGCTATATATCTCTTCACTCTATTACTTCTAAATTTACTACTCTTTTGGACAATGTTCCACTACTCCAAGATATGTGACCACAACAAGTGACAGGAGATTAAGATATAGTATATAAGCTAAGGCCAAGATTGTTCTACTCCTGCATTATTACTACATTCTCTCTAGATTAGCTGTAAAACCACAGGACTAGAGAGCAACATCTTTCATTTCACCTAGTAGTATGTTCCACTCTCTGACTCCACTCATTGCATCACTTCCTAGAACCTAGAGTACACAGTCATAGTTTATTTATAGTAATTCACAGTATATTCCTAGCCTTCCTATGCTGCTCCCTACTTTTTTAACATAAATACACTATATAGGACATATACCAAGTGTATATAAGGGTAACATCAGACAGGAGACTAGAGGTCACACTAGAAAGCTAGATAAGGGTCCTAGAAGCTAGAGTAATATTTGAGTAAGAGTAGATCTACTAATACAGGCTCCTATATATACTACAAGAGATAGTCTGTGTGCAGTCATGTGAGCTATGGTCCAATAATAGCACTTCCTAATTAGGGTAACTACAATAATTGTGACAACATATAGACAGAGAAATAAGGGAGTAGATAGATATGCATTATAAGATAAAATCCACTAGATAGATTATGAATCAGGCACTTAGCTAAGCCTTATCCTAAGATGACTGTTGTTCCCTTATAGTGTAAGGGTAAGGATAAGGATAGCCATTAGCTTATTCCTGGCTCTACCTTTGATCTGAGCCAAGAGTAGAATAAGAATAGTTAGTTACTGACTTATCTTAGGATTATCCTTGGTGGGTTCTATTAGTAAGTAACCATCTGTAGTAATGTGTCATGACTTGGCAAAACAGCTAAGTTATTATTTATATTTCTTTTCTTTTCTTTTTCTTTTTTCTTCTTATTTGGACTTACTATACAAGAAAGGAGTATGGAAAAGTGTTACATGATAAATGTCATATATTATGGTCACATATCAGGATGTCACAGGGTCATGTCACATGATGAGTGTGGGAAAGTAGTACACAGACCATGTAGTAGTTGTATAAGTAGTATATAGAATCCAATAGGAACTCTATCAAGTTCTCTTTGTCAACTCAGACTTGAAGTGTGATTAAGTCATCTCAGACTAAGTTGCTATATAATGTCTATTTAGAAAATCACATATTTTCAGCTGGAAATTGACCAAAAACAGGTTTTTTATTTCTCTAAGCCTATTACAGTATTTTTATATTTTAATCAAGTTTGAGGTTTGGATATAGAAAATTAAATTATTTGGTTGTCTTGGTCTGGTTTTAAAATTGACACAATAACAGTCCAAGATCTCAATACACTCTTTTGATAGGTAAAAATAGGAGTAAAAATAGACTTTTGTTTCTTTGTATATGAAACAATATTCTTCTTAGCAGATTTTGGTTATGTCTTGAATTTTCAGAAAATTCATTCAAAAGCTTAGATTGTTGTTGTTATTGGTGAACAGTGAATGTCCTTAGCGATCACCCTAGGTGGATGTTCAAGAAGAACTTGATGGAGTTCTTTGTTGGATTGCAGCCCTACTTATACTACTACTACAGTGGCTGTACCCTAAAGTCCCACAATCACATGTTCTTTCCAGAATGTTCTATGATCACCTGACCTTGTCATGTGATTTTGACTTACTGAGTCCCCACCCTTTATATCCTTACTCCATTGTATGCTTTGAGGTTTTGGATTAAGTGTTCAAATGCTGGGGGAAACCTTTTCCTGTTTGGGGCTCTCATAACATGGCCCCCCCTTCAAGTTTCCTCGTCCCGAGGAATTTTTCCATCGATACCAATTTTTGTCCCATCTCTTTTCCCTCTCTCTTTCGTACCTTCTTCTCTCCCCAACCATATAGTAGTTTCACTGTGAATTCCCTAGGTAATTCCCGATTGAACTCCTTTTCTTCTTCTTCTTGCTCCTGTCACCTTAGTTCTTTGGCCTCTTCCCTGTGCTCCCTCTCGAACTCTTCTACCAGCTCCTTTGCATTTTCCAGGTTTTCCCTATTTTCCCAGGTATCCTCTCCTGCCGTGTAGCCTTTCCACCTCACCAGGAACTTTTCCTTCCCTCTAACCGTCCTTTTGTTTAAGATTTTTTCCACTTCAAATTCCTCTTCTCCTTCGATGATAACCGGCTTTGGTGGTATCTTCTTTTGTCCCTTTACCTGTGATTTGTAGAGTCGTACTCTACTTACATTGACTACAGGGTGTATTTTGATAGAATCGGGCAGCTCTAATTCTATCGCATTACTTGAGACGATTCCCTTTACTTTGTAAGGGCCTACAAAGCGTTCGGTCAGCTTTTCCGACCTTCTCCCTTTCATCTGCCATTTTAGGTCCCTTGTATTTAGCAGCACTAAGTCCCCTACTTTGTACTCCTCTCCCTTTCCTCGTTTCCTGTCTCCAAACCTTTTCATTTCCTCCTGTGCTTTTCCTAATGCTGCTTTGGCCTCCTCCTGGATTTTCTTCATTTTTTCTATGAATTTTCCTGCTGCTTCGTACTTCCCCTTTCTTCTTCCCTCAAATCCCATCCTCGGTCTTGACCGTAGTTTGCCTTGAATGGCGATGTTTTTGTAGCCGCATGGATTTTGTTGTTATATGCGAACTCCGCCGTTCCTAACCAATCCGGCCACTGCTCTTGTCTATGATCAATGAAGACCCTTAGATATTGCTCTAACTCCTGGTTTATCCTCTCCGTTTGCCCATCCGTTTGAGGGTGATAGGCTGTTGAGAGTTTTGTCTGAATTCCCAGCAAGTTATTTAGCTCCTTCATCATTCCCGCCACAAACTGCACTCCCCTGTCTGATATAATGCTCTCAGGAAGTCCATGCAATTTCCATATGTGGTCCCGAAACAGCTTTGCGAGTCCTTCCGCTGATGTTTTTTCTGTTGTTGCTATAAAATGTGCCATTTTGCTAAAGCAGTTGCATACTACTAAGATTGCGTCATATCCCTGGGCTAGTGGCAGTTTGGTGATAAAGTCTGCCGATATGTGGCTCCATGGCTTTTCTGGGATTGCATTGGGCATTAGTTTTCCCACTGGTGCTTCGCTTCGATTCTTGTATCTTTGACACGCATCACATCCATCTACATATCTTCCCACCTCCTTCATTACTCCTGGCCACCAGTAGTTCCTGACAATTAATTCTGTCGTTTTCCACCTCCCCCCATGCCCTCCTACTGGGGTGTCATGGTGTAGTTGTATTATTTCTCTCCTGAGGTCTCCTTCCGGTACGTATATTCTTCCTTCCTTTAATACTATCCCATCCTCGATTTCCCACTCTTTCATCTTTTAGTGCTTTTATTCCTGCCCTTTTTAACTCCTCTACTGCTTTTACTATCCTCTCGTCCCCTTCCTGTGCCTTTCTGATTCTTTCTCTTAGGTTTTCTTCCTCCACCAACATTTCTACCCCCCTAATCCACTCTGGTTTTATCAGCTTCTGGTCTTCGTTATCTCTTTCCACCCCCTCCTGCCAGTCTGGTCTCCTGCTTAATCCGTCTGCCTTTCCCATGCTTTTTCCTGGAACGTGTTTTAACATGAAGTTAAATCGTGATAGGTATAGGGCCCATCTTGCTTGTCTGCGGTTTAACTTTTGACTCGTCATAAAATACTGAAGGTTCTTATGGTCTGTCCAGATTTCAAATTCGAGTTTCGCTCCCTCTAAGTAGTGCCTCCACGCTTCTAGGCACCTTATAACTGCCAGCATTTCTTTATCGTGAATTTCATAATTTCGTTCTGTGGTATTCAGCGATTTAGAAATGAAGGCCACGCCTCCACTTCCCATCTTCACACTTTGTCGACAACACTCCTCCTGTCGCATAGTCTGAGGCATCTGCTTCCACTCTCATTTCCTTATCAATGTCTGGGATGGCCAGAACGGGCTCTGTGGTGAACCCTGCTTTAAGGTTTTCAAACGCTTCCTCCTGTTCCTTCTCCCATTTCCACTTTTGTTCTTTTCTGACTAGCACGTGTAGCGGTGCTGCTATCCTAGCAAAGTCCTTTATAAACCTCCTGTAGTAGTTGGCGAGGCCTAGGAATTTTTGTACTTCTTTGACGTTCCTAGGTGCCGGCCAGTTCAGGACTCCTTCCACCTTCTCCCTTTGCATCTCCACTCCTTTTGGACCGATTACTACTCCCAGGAACTCTACTTCTCTTACTTTCCATTTGCATTTCTCTGGTTTCACAAACAGATCGTTCTCTTCCAATCTCTTTAGGACTTCCTCCACCAACTCATCATGTCCCTCTTCCATATCTGTGGCTACTAAAATATCGTCAATGAAGGTCGCTGTGTCCCCTTGGTTTATGAGGTCCCTGAACAGGTCGTTCATCATTGCTTGGAAGGTGGCGGGGGAGTTTGTCAACCCAAAATACATGACCGTGGGTTCATATGCTCCGATGTGTGTTGTGAACGCTGCCTTCCATTCGTCTCCCTCCCTGATTCTGACGTTATTGTATCCCCATCTCAAATCCAACTTTGTAAACACCTTTCTCTTTCCTACTCCATCCAATATATCTGCAATGAGGGGTAAAGGGTACCCATTTTTTATCGTCCACTGGTTTATGTGTCGATAGTCTTGTACCATTCTCCGTGTGCCATCTTTCTTCGCCACAAAGTGTACTGGCGATGTCTGGGGTGACTTGGAGGGTTGGATATATCCCTTCCTCAACTGGTCTTCCACAAATGCCTGTACTTCCTCTCTTTCCTCTCTCGATAGTGAATATACTTTCCCCTTTCTTGGCGTAAATCCCTCCTTTAATTCTATGGCATGGTCCCAGGTTTTTCGTACTGGCATCCTTTCCGACTCCTTTTTTCCAAATGTTTTCTTCCACTTCCAAAATCTCCTGGGCACCAGCCTTTTTAACACTTCCTCGTCCTCATCCCTTTCCGTCTTTCTTACTTCCTTCTCCTTTACTTCTTGCTTTCTTCTTCCACATATAGGTGGGCAACGTGTCATCTTCACTTCTCCTTTCTCCCAATCTATTTCTGGATTATGGGCTGCTAACCACGGCATTCCCAGTATTAACTCGGTCTTCCCTAAGTTGCATACATCCATTCTGGCTCTTTCCATATGTCCCTTAAAGAACATATTGCACTCGACCTGGTGCATTATAGCCCCCCCTGCATTTGCTGTTCCATCCACATTCCTAACTAAGAGGGGTTTTTTCAACTTCTCCATTTTAAACCCTTTTTCCTTTGCAAAGGTCGTGTCCATGAACAGACCTGTCGCCCCGCTGTCTAGTAACGCTTTCACTGCTATTCCTTCATGACTTTCCAACTTCTCTAACCCTACTTTCAACCAAACTTCCCTTAATGGTCGTAGTGTGCGTCATACGTCCCTTACTCTCTCAGTCGTATTGATGGAGTTCAATTTATTGCCCAATTTTTCTGGGCGCAATACACTGTATACATTATTGGAGGCCAGCCGAGAGCTCACTGTCCTCCATTTTCTTTTGCCGACTCCTGCAGTGTTTCTACTACCCTTCCCTTATGTCTTTCCCAGCAGTTTTTGGCCATATGGCCCCACTTTCCACACACATAGCATGTCCTGTCTCCTCCCCTTCCTCTGTCCATGTCCATTGCATTGGGGTCTCTCCTTGGACCCGTTTGAGCTCCTCCTCTATTAGACGCATTTCCTCCTCCTCCCCCTCTGTATCCTCCTCCTGTTCTCCATGTTATCTGCCCCCCTCTTCCCCCATACGATCCTCCCCCTCTAGGCTGCGCATTTCCCCCTGGGCACGCCATGTTCCTCCCCAATACTCTTTCTTCTGCCCTGCTTTGTCTCTGGTTTCTATCCAGTCTCACTGCTCTTTCTTGCCACTCCCCAATGGTGGTTGGCGGTTCCTCTGCTTCTGCTAGCTTCCTCCTGATGGCCCTGTTTAGTCCTCTTTTAAATTCCTCGATGAGGGGTCTTCCCTCATAGCTGCTTCCTCTGGCAACCTTTTTGAATTCCTGCACATATTCGTCGCAGGTTCTCCCTCCCTGCTCAATCATCCTTAGTTGCTCTATTTTTCTCTCCTCCTCCGATGTCTCCCCAAAGTCGTTCCTTATTTTTGCAAATAACTGCTCTGCTGATTCCACCTCTGACTCTCCTTTTGCCAACTCATCCAACAGGTTATCCTTCCATGCTTCTGCTATTCCCCCCTGCACGTATGATAATACCCAGGCTACCTGGTGTTATTGGTGAACAGTGAATGTCCTTAGTGATCACCCTAGGTAGATGTTCAAGAAGAACTTGATGGAGTTCTTTGTTGGATTGCAGTCCTATTTATACTACTACTACAGTGGCTGTACCCTAAAGTCCTACAATCACATGTTCTTTCCAGAATGTTCTATGATCATCTGACCTTGTCACGTGATTTTGACTTACTGTGTCCCCACCCTTTATATCCTTACTCCATTGTATGCTTTGAGGTTTTGGATTAAGTGTTCAAATGCGGGGGAAACCTTTTCCTGTTTGGGGCTCTCATAACACTAGAGTACATTACAACTTACCTCCAGAAGATTTCTTAGAGAATAGAATAAGGCTCCTAGAGGGATAATCTATACTATATACAATTTCTCTAGTTATAGAACATCTTAGCAGTCAGGGTCAGAAATACAGAGAAAAGGCAATTAATTAAATGTTAAGTAATTGTTATTTAATTAGTGCAGGATCACTCTAGTAGACTACCACTAGTGCATTAGAAGTGGACTTTAGTGTGGTCCCCTTACAGAGTAGTAACAAGAATAGGACAAGTAGATGTTAATCTATAGGACAAGTAGATGTTAATCTATAGACTAATAATATATTTACTCTGTATATATACTATATTTAGAATAGAAGAGAACTAGTCTATACTACAATTATATAGAAGTATTATTATTATTATTATTATTATTATTTTGAATCATTGATTATAAAGCCAACTACTCTAGATACAAATGAGCAAGAGATAATTGGAGGCATGATATTAAGACTCTAGACTACAAGGGTGAATATATACTTCAACCTTAAGCCTATATCAATACTTGATATCTCTTTACTTCTCTACAAAGGGTCTAGTTAAGGTTTTCAGAAAAGTTATATTAAAAGGATGAATATTGAGGCTTTTAGTCACACTCTATAAGTTAGTCCAAAGACTAGAGAGAATATGGAGTTCCAAGAGAAGTAGGTTTTCAGATAAACCACAGAAAGAGATAACTTGTTGTTTTTTTCTTTTTCTGGATTGTATTTATTCTAACTAGTGACATCACAGGAAACTACTATTCTAAGTACTAGTAAGTAACAGTGAGTGACTAGTTGAGTCAGAGTCTATAAATGGGTTAGTCTAAGGTTTCTTTATTTATCTAAAGTTTATAACTATTATGAGGTTTGTCTATAATTACTCTAAGATTTATCCAATATTTTTCCTGCAGTCCAATATCTATAGTTAGTCCAGTCAAGTCTGAAGTCCAACCTAATCTTGATGTACTAACACATTATCCATTATATCATTTTTATTTTTCTTATTTCTTATTGCTATTATTTCTTCTACCATCTACTCATTATCAGTCCAGGATTGATAATAATCATAATCCCAATGCAATTCTATAACATAGAATGCTCCTAAGAGAGTCATTGGTACCCTTGAAAAGGGGTTTGACTAGAGTACTCATCTTAGTGTCTATTATCTGATCCCAATGGAATTGTTCTATGATGATCAAGTTCTATAGCAGAGGCTAAAGGCTAGAGTAGGGTGATAGATATCACAAATAGAAGGGATGGAGAGATCTTTAGGTGGATAAATGTTTTCAGAAGGCAAATATTTGAAGGTAAAGAGTCTATTATTTAGTATAGTTTTCTTATTCTTTGCTGCCAGGCTACTACACAGTTGGTACTTAAAAGATATGCTTACAATACATACTATAAGGTCTGCTACCACATGTTATGGAATTACATTGGGATTACAACTATTATTAGCCCTGGACTGATAATGAGTAGATGGTAGAAGAAATAATAGCAATAAGAAATAAGAAAAATAAAAATGATATAATGGATAATGTGTTAGTACATCAAGATTAGGTTGGACTTCAGACTTGACTGGACTAACTATAGATATTGGACTGCAGGAAAAATATTGGATAAATCTTAGAGTAATTATAGACAAACCTCATAATAGTTATAAACTTTAGGATAAATAAAGAAACCTTAGACTAACCCATTTATAGACTCTGACTCAACTAGTCACTCACTGTTACTTACTAGTACTTAGAATAGTAGTTCCTGTGATGTCACTAGTTAGAATAAATACAATCCAGAAAAAGAAAAAAACAACAAGTTATCTCTTTCTGTGGTTTATCTGAAAACCTACTTCTCTTGGAACTCCATATTCTCTCTAGTCTTTGGACTAACTTATAGAGTGTGACTAAAAGCCTCAATATTCATCCTTTTAATATAACTTTTCTGAAAACCTTAACTAGACCCTTTGTAGAGGAGTAAAGAGATATCAAGTGTTGACATAGGCTTAAGATTAAAGTATATATTTACTCTTGTAGTCTAGAGTCTTAACATTCCATTCTGAGAGAGAGCTCAAATCAGTTTATTATTGTACCTACTATGCCCTAATATACTTCCCAAAGGTAATATCCAGATTTTGTAGAGAAACACATGTATTTGTGGTGAGCTATAGGGAGCTCTTCTATATGGGTGTTGTTATCATACTTGTACCCTCATGTAACCTCTGTCACCAATCCTCTATACCTTTTCTATCTATTCTGAAATTCATTAGTTATTATATAATTAATACCTTGCTACTGTATGGTATCTTCTAAAAAACTTTATAGTACTTAATTACCTTGCAATTATTCTATATTACCTTCTTCAGTCTAGTTCTCTAATAAGCAACTCCAAATTCATCTATCTGAAGGCCATTTTATTGTCTAAACTATCTGGCTTGACAGTAGAACTAGACTAAGTATTAGACCAGATATCCAATCCTCTTAGAAACTCTTTTCTTCCAGACTCTAGAACTGACCACTAAGTCTATTGTGATGGCTTGTACTCTGAACCTCCCCATAAACTATTCTCTACCCCAGTCAAACACCCCTTCATAGCTATCCAAGCATGTAATCAACTTTGAGCCTTGTAGGAACTATTGGGAGAAATAGAAGAGAAAATTCTACTAGAAAGAGCAACTAAACCTGGAATAGTTCTAGCCCTACCCTTCTGAACCTGATCTGTTATTGAACCAGGGACTGCTCTTAGATTTGGAAAACCTGAACCTATGCTCACTATTATTGGCTTTAGTCCAACAACCCAAACCATACTACTAGAGAAAACACAAAAGCATTCATAAACCAAATACCTTCAGTGGAGGAATAGCTGATGACTTCTGAGCATTCATTTTCCAGTGCCAAATTTACTTCAGGGCCTATAAGGATGAATTCATTAAGAACTTAGAAAAAATATACTTTGTAATTTCTTATTTTAGGGATATAGCCCTTGACTACTTTAAACCCTATATTAATGAACCTAATTCCTTCCAGCCTCTTAATTTCCTAGAAGACTGGTCAGTGTTTGTATAAAAACTGTCTAATATCTTTAGATCCTACTCTCTAGAAGACAACAACAAGAATATAATTATTGTAATCCTCTTTCCAGCTGATTAAAAGGCAGTGAACTATTTCATTTACTTCATAAAGTATCAAAACTAGATTAGATAGGATGATCAGTCCCTTTGAAAGATGGTGAAGGACACCTTACTATCCAGAATAAATGATGAGCTCTACCTCAGCAAAGAGAATTTGTCCATCTTTGAGGGCTTAAAAAGGACTGTTATGAGAATTGACAACAACTACTAGAGGCATATCCAGGATGAGAAGAATAGACTCTAACTTGTCAAATTTCTTCAGAACTTCTTCTCAAGAAGCAATAGATCTGATCTACTCAAATTAACAATCACTGATAGAAACTTCCTAGTTAAGTAGTCAGCGAGAGACAAATCCAGGCTACACCTTCTTAATACCTTTGCTTTTATATAGTTATCATCTTCTCTAGCACTGCTCCTAGGGCCAGATGGACAATTAACCTCTGCTGAATACCAATAGCTACCTGGAATTGGGCTTCTGTATGCACTATAGATAGTCAGATTATCCAGCTAGAAACTATCCCAAACAAGCTGCTAGAAACTTGTTGACTGCAGAAGCTCATGGGACTCTAATTGATCCCCTCTTCTTTGCTCCCAGAGTCATCAAAAAATAAGGTGGCAGTTCTCCTAGTTTCTAGGAGGACAACTGTCTTCTTAAGATCCAAAAATCTCTACTGAAGCTAGGTGCTGCTAAAACTGGAGTCGCTAAGGCTTTATATGTTATCTTGTGTTCATATAGCATTCCTGGGGTCTTTAGAAACCTGGTGGACTCATCTAATTGCTTTATAAGTTCTGTGTTTATTCTGGCTTATGGCTTAAAAACTCAAACTATCTCTCTTCTATCTTTGTCTCTAATAGATGGTACTGTAAATATTTTGTATCTCAGGCTGTTAACTTACCAATTGAGTTTGATTGTGGTTCATTGTACCTGTGGGATTTTTTTGTGATAACCCTGGATGACTCCTGCAAAGTTGTATTGGGTTATGACTGGTTACAATATATCAAACCTGTAGTTAACTGAAAACTAAATGAGTTAGATGTAAAAGCACATATATACAAGGTTTCCAGTAACCCCATGCCAAACTCCAATTGTCCATTTGTTAGTCCCAGAGCTGAGTTTCTAGTTGACTCAAACATTTCCTAAGAGAAACCTGGGGTATCCTTGATTAGTACAGTAGCTTACACTTATGCTTGCAGGACCAGAGGATTGTTGGCATTCCAACTCACCATCAGAGATCTG